>CM031244.1:174633174-174736787 GCA_018340775.1 Taxus wallichiana var. yunnanensis
CTCAAACTCTATATAGTTACGTGTGTTTGTGTGTGAAATAGTGTCTTTAGGTTTCCTTGCACCAATGAGGCCAAGATAGTGGGCTATAACTATCTTTAATGTAAATGTGTGGTATGAAATTCAACACTCCCTTCTTATGCAGTGTATGCAACCCAAAAATGCAGTCCCTTTGAATAGTAGTGGTAGTATATAGATATGATAGCCCCTTTTGAATTGCCAACTCGAATAATAGTGAGCATGTTGTGTATATATATGAGTCTCTTGTTTGTTTGACCTTTGACACCAGTGACACAAAAATATGACTAAGATAATAGGATAAAGATAAGAAAATTAACAACGGCGACCACAAATGTCAAAAATGTGCAAAAAGAACATAGAAGATAGGAGTGCCTAGAATGGACATAAGCGCACCGAGCGATAGTGTCCGAGTGGGTGCTAGTGTCCAAAGACAAATAACGATATATGTGAAAAGACAGAGAGGGATCCCTATGACCTAACTAGAAGTGGATGTAGAAATGAGAGATGTAAAAGAGAGTCAAAATAGAAATCAATCAAAGAGCATAGATGGACAAATAAAAGTGTCACCAATGAGTACTTTTCTTACTTAAGATTCATGCATATAACAACATACCAATGGCATAGTAAAATAATGATATGTGAATAGTTTTGTGTCTACATTTCCCCCATGCTATTTGAAGGAAATTCAACAGTGTAAAGGAAGTAAGGGACATACCTATATAGGGTTTTGAGAAGCCATATTGTATAGTGCACGTAGAATATAGAAACTTTTACATTGGCGAACCATGGATCAACATTTTGATGCATGTGGCGTAAATGGAGATAGCAAATTTTAGATTCACGAGTATCTTGGAGAAATAGTTGTGATGATATTGTAGATTTTGGATAGTTGTCAAAGGTGATAGAAGAGGTAGGGAGTGATCAATTCCCAACCCAATTTTTTTGAAAGTTGAAGGATTTGGGTGTCCTTCCACTAGAGGAAGAGAGCTAGGGAGAGATGTCTATTTTCCCTCCTTCCATGACACTTCCCAAAAGGTCCAACCATTGTAGATGGGTAAGGACCAAATTGTTACCTATTTAGTTCCAATTGTAACTTGTTTTTCCCTATTGAAGAACCCACATAGGAGCAATACAGGAAAGGAAATGACATCTCATTTCCCCCACTCTTATAAGTGAAGTTCTGATTTCAATAGTGTTAGATGGATTCCAAGTTAGGTTTTCTCGGAAGTGATTGTAATGTAATGCGGATCCCGTGTTAGGTCATCTGAAGCGATAATGCTTGTACTTATAATATTGATTGATTGATTTGAGTGATAGGAGTTTTTTTGAATAAGATGTATTTAGAAGATTACTCACGAGAAAGGTTTTTACTTTTCCTTAGATAAGTTCATTTGGGGAAATGGATTTGAAATCGAAAAAATTATTAAATGTCTTATAAAATAAATGTAACGTGTTTGAATGAGATTAGAGACAATGTGATAGTAACATATTGGAGGTTTCGATTGATTGTGTTGTATCCTAAGAGGGGTTATAAGATGATCCCGAATATATGTCACCCTTTTGGAGAAATAGTGAGGTATGGAGAAATGAGAACTGAGTCGAAAGTAATGTTGTGAAGGGTCATAATAGTAACCAATAGATAGTATAGGAAAGGTAGTAGTATTGACTAAGTATGCATCGGTGTTGACTAAAGTACGTGTGCAGATTTGAAAATGGAATGGTTGGAATTGACAAAGTACGGTGTTAGATGAGACCATGAGCCAAATGGCACAAACATGGAGGAAAACATAGTAACGAGGCTCAAGATATGAGCCAAACTGTGTGCATGTATTAGTTGTAAGAATGGTAGCGAGTAGTGACTATAGTATAGAGGAAAATTTTAATTACTATATATAGTAATATGAAATAGGTGAATAAGTAACGTCGTTTGAACTCGGAGTGATTGTAATTTTGAGCTTGGAGCTATGAGGATGCCATGTGTTAGAGGCTATTCGGATGAGATTCAGGCGAAGGACGTGGCTACGCAAATGACCGGGGAGCTAGTATGTATGACCAAATTTGGAAAATTTTGTCAAATACACATGTTTTTATCAATTTTAGCAAAATTAGAAATTTTTTTCAATTTGACGTTTTTGACCAAGATGAAAGCGGATATGGAATTTCTGTCCTCCAGACACTAGTACCCGGTTTGTGGTGCCAGTCACATGTTATGGGCTCTAGTGTCCAACTTTTGGGTGCTAGTTTCCAAGAGCTAAGTTTTTGTCATTGTTTTGTGAATTTAGTGTTTTTGGATTAATTGTAGGTTGTTATGATTGATTTCAAAGCATGTTTGTGTGCTAATATTGTGTTTTTGTGGATTGGTTATGTTGTATAGAGAGATATACACTCAAGAGAGTTCTGTGCGGACCATCACTTGACCATGTTGCTTGGTTTAGGGTTTTACCGATGATGAGTGGGATATATTGGACTGCTCCAACTTGTGGTACACCATGAGATTGGGGGAGATACCCCATAATATACCATTGTTGTCACTTTATGCAAGAGATGGTGTGTAGATACTTGTACATTTTGGTTGCTGACATGAGAGATGATGATCATATTGGAGGATGTATATATGATATTGTGGTTGCCAATCGTTGGAGATAGAGTACAAGGTATGGTCATATTAGATGCTCGTAGTTAGATAAAGGAGGGCAGCATAGCGGTATTTTGTAAGGCCTCGAGTGTAGGGACGAGACATATATCAGTCTAGATGTAATTGTGACATCCGGAGGGTCTCGAGTGCATGCCGATACATATAATTTGGATGTGATTGTGAGATCCAGAGTTATGTTGCGGAAATTCATGCGATAGTTATAGCCTCATCAATGGTCATGGAGGGTGGTGGAGTTAGGATTCTATATATGATGCATGATATTTTCTGAAGTATAGAGGAGGATGGTACTAGATATGCATGGGCACGATGTGTGTTGGCCCATTTGTATAGAGATTTATATCGGTTCACACATGACCATGGAGGTGGAGTAGGATTTACCAATCTATTGCACATATGGGCGTATGATCATATAGCTATAGTGAGGCCACTCAGTGGGCCACCACGAGTCACATGGATGGTGATCTAGGGTAGGAGGATAGACACGACCACATATAGGTCGATGTTAGATCATATATGCCTAGGGGCTATTATATGGAGGCTGTATAGAGATTATGGAGGATGGGTGGAGGACGATGTTGAGTTGTGGTGCATTCGACACACCATGTGGTTAGAGAATCAATATCTAGGAGTAGCAAAGTTTTTCAGGGTGAGTGGGTGTCTTGAAAGTTTGGTATAGCTCTAGACATGCCCCCAAATCCATATAAATGGTGTTGGTATACTAGGGCAGTGAGGTGACCAGGGTCGAGGCCAACCCCTATAAGAGCACAACTAGTGCCCCTATGTTTAGATGAGGTTGATCAGACCATAGGGCCAATATAGGTGGATGATGCGGGCTGCACTAAGGTGTATAGTCAGTGGTGAGTGACATAGTGATGGGTGTTACTATTTCCAGTGGTTGTCGATGTGGTAGGTGGGCCAATGGACATAGAGGACGAGTTGGGGGTCAAGAACCCACCTGAGGTAGATGATATAGCAGAAGCATGAGTGGAGCGTAAGTATCATATATTGTGTATGGTTTACTTGTTAATTTGGTTAGTGAATACAATGATGTGGAAGTGTTAATATGAGGTGTTTGTTATGTGATTGTAGGTGATGCTTATTGGATGTTGATCGTAGATACCTCCATATGCACGTTAACTCGGAACGTGCCCCCAGATGTTCTCGTGGGAGGAGGGATGTTAGAGTAGGTGGACATAATTGTGGGAAAGCATGCCCATTTGTTTGATCCCATGGAAATAGAGGCGAACACTTGCACTTTTTTTTTGAGTGAGTGTGATGAGGCTCAGGAAGAGATAGAATGAGAGAGACAAACTACGAGAGGGGTGGCCTAACTTAGTATGTATTTGTATGATATGAGGAGCTTAGGCTGATATGCAGGGGCAGACGATAGAGAATGTTGTATTGTGAAGCTAGCTTGAGAAATACATAACCTAATATCGACGACGTAGGGTTAGTGGTAAAGCTTCGAGTTCTAGAGCTCCCACGATTGTAGATAGTGATAGTGAGGATGACATATGATGTATTGTATAGGATGTATTAAGGCATGGAGGTTTTCCCTAGCGATTTTACTTTGTAACTATGATTTTGGATGAAATATATATACATACACGTGTTGATGTATTTGTTGTTGATGTTCATTGTATACTATGTGATGATTGTGATTTGTATTTGGTAGTGATTGTATATTTTTTGGATTCTATATGCATTGTTGGTATGGTTGATTTTATATATATTGTTGATTGTTAAATTTTGTTATGATGTTAGAAGAATTACTAAGTGAAGAATTGAATAGGAATTGCATTTGAATAAGTGAATAGTATAACATATGGTAGATAGAGATGTATATATGAGATGTAATGTGGCTAGATAAATAGAAATGGTAATGTGATTAGATAATGTTGGAGAATAAAATAATGATGGCATAAGAATTATATCATAATGAGATGTGGACGAACATACATAATTGAGTGCGATGTGGATGAAGAGGGGAGCAAAAAAATTTCCCCCATTGTGAGAGTGAGGTTCATTTAAGTAACAATTCCCTCAACAGTCATGTATGAACCTTGAGAACATGAGTGTGTCATTGGGTAATGATATGGAGATGGGGATCATCTACCATAGGTGAAGAGGCCTACAATGCTTATTAGGATCATGTGGAACATCGACAGTGTGTGTATAGGTGCCAAATTGGATATCAGAGGAGATGGTGCCAACAATGGGAGGTGTGATGGTGGGAAATGCGGAAGTGGGTTTCTTAGGAAGCAAATGAGATGTAGTAGCAATGTGGGTAGGGTGAGAGGATGTGGCAAGAGGCAGGATAGTTAGAGGAGGTGGATGAATGATGACCTTAGGAGGTGGATGGATAATAACCTTAGGAGGGGGTGAATGAGTAAAGCTAACAGTTGCATAGGATCTCCTACATGGAATAAGAGAGAGAGAGAGAGCTTGTGAGGGTGAGTGAGGAAGGAAATGACACCCTTATCTTCTAATTGTTGGAGTCTATCATGGAGGGCATAGCAATCATTGTCACAATGGTCATTAATGCGGTGAAAATTACAAAAGGCGGTCATGATGGCGGTGCAACCGGTGAGAGGGATGATACTAGTTGGAAGGTAAACGAGTCATCCATTTATCAAGTAACATACACTAGACATCATGTGGTTTAGTATTATGCAAAAAAGTGTAATAGTACATGGGTAGGAGGTGGGGAAGATCTAGGTGAATGTCGATGTGGTGGTGGAGAAGGGGGTGCTTATGAGGAAGAGTAGATGGTGATCGTGAAGGGGGGTCAATAGATGGGAGAATAGAGGACTTAGTAAGTGAGGGAGGAGTAGAAGTAGGAGGCATTATAACATGATTCATAATTAATTCTTTTAATAAATCGATAACCTTATAGCAGAGAAGAGTAAATGGATCACATGTATCATATAATGGATTTTCTTTTAATGGTTTAATTAAGCCATGACAAAAGATATATTGCATTTCTAGATCAATAGGTTGAAATAGTAAATGGTGCATGCAAGAATTAAAGCATAAAATATAATCTAAGATCGGTTATGTTTTTCCTTGATGCAAAGAAGGTAAGCATTCATATGTAAATTTAGGCCCATTATTATAAATAAAATATCTAAGAAAAACATCCTCCATATCATAGTAAGTACTAATAGATCCATTAGGTAAGTGAGTGTACCATTAGAGAGTGGTATCAACAAGGCTATGACGAAAGGCTTTTAGTAACAATCTATCATTGGAATAGGAAGCCATGGCTAATCGAAAAGATTTTAGATGTAAATAAGGATTTCTCGTGCCATTGAAACATGAGAAAGTAGGCATAATGAAACCCTTGGGGAAAACAGAATTGTGAATATTCTTAGGAATGGGGTTGTTGGGAAGGGTATTATGGTCAACAAAAGCATAATAATATTTTCTTTCTAAGGTAAGGGTGTGGACCTTGTTTTGCAAATCACCAACAACATGCATGAGGGACATGATGTCTTGTGAAGGAATGGTTTGGGCAAGTGAGAGGCACATTGAGGGGTTGAATCTTTCCATTATGAGTGACCATATGAGCTTTTAAAAGGGGGGATGTGAAAGAAGGAGATGAATGTGGAAGCTCTACAGATGTACTAGGTGTAGGATCATTAGGCATAGTAAGAGGTGCACTAGGAGTAGCATTGGTGTCAACATGGCCATCATTGGAAATAATTTTAGAAGTAGAAGAGAGATGAGGTGTAGATTCACATTCAACAATCTTAATGGAAGAAACATCATCATTAACATGTGCATTATCATTATCATAATCAAATTCACTATCATCCATATTTTTGCAAGAAATAATTTCATGAAGACTATCATCAATATACAAAGAATCTACATTAGTGCTATCATTGACTATAGTACAAGGGGAGAGACTAGAGTAATGGTCATGTCGGTAGTGGGTGGTGAGGAATATTCATCAAGTGATTTTATGGGGGAAATAATGCAAGAATAATGACTTTGGAGATCATTAAGATTGATTTAATATAAATGTAAAGTAAATCTAGTTTTAGAGTAACTAATGTAACAAATGATAATATATAGCCAACATACAAGTGCCAAGTACTTAAGAAATGTAAACTCTAAGAAAACAAGAGGGATGGATGACTTAGTTGGTTCCTTTGCAATTTGGAGGTAGTCAAGATTGTGCATTTGTTAGACCTAACTGGAAATGATGCAACAATGGCTAGATGAGAGTTTTGAAACTATGTTTTGTGTAGGATAGGAGCACCCACGACAGGACAGAGCACTCGGGCATTAGTTTCTATGTAAATCTTTAAGATCTACTCTTTTTCGGGTCTAAGGGTATTCCCTCCAATATCTGCTTTGTCACTTCATATTTGTTGGTAGGGTCTCGATCACACCTGTAACCTACAAAATAAACCCTAGCTATCTACACAATCTCACAAACACATTAAATTTGAATAAAATATGTAATATGTGAAGTCAAACTAACCCCGACGGTCACCCGATGAGTGAACTTAGTACCAAGTGTTGCACTACATTTCAGACTCCATGTAGTTCTATGTGCTTGTGTGTGAAATAGTGTCCTTAGGTTGCCCTCGCGCCAATGACGCCAAGATAGTAGGTTATAGATAGCTTTGATACAAATGTGTGGTATGGAATTCAACACTTCCCCTTCTTATGTAGTGTATGTGACCCAAAATGATTTCCCTTTAATAGTATGTAGATGTGATAGCCCCTTTGAATTTCCAGCCATAATAATAGTGTGTATGTTGTGTATATATATGAATCTCTTGTTTGAATTTTAACACTAGTGACACAAAAGGCCACTATGAACATGGGATAAGGATAAGAAAAGTGAAAAGGCCGACCACAAATGTCAAAATGTGAAAAAGAAATAAACATGACAAAAGTACCCAGAATGAACACAAGCATCCGGGCGCTAGTGTCCTGGGATAAATGACAACAAATGTGAAAAGATAGACAGACAAGGATCCCTATGACCTAACCAGAAGTGGATATAGAAATGACAAATGTGGAAGAGAATTATAATAGAAAGCAATCAAAGGGTATAAATGGACAAGAGGATAGTGTCACTAGTGAATACTTTTCTTACTTAAGATTCATGCATATAACAACATACTAATGACATAATAAAATAGTAATATGTGTGTGATTTTGTGTCTACATTTCCCCCACCCCTTTATGTTATTTGAATGAAATTCAAGTAGTGTAAAGGAAGTAAGGAACATACTGTATAGAATCCAGAGAATCCATATTGCAAAGTGTGTATAGAATATAGGATCTTGTAGCATGGTGAACCATGGATCAACATTTTGACCCATGTGGCATAAAATGAGATAGAAAATTATCATAAGGATCACCTTAGAGAAATGGTTGTGATGTTGTTGGATATGTTAGATTGTTTGTCAAAGGAGATAGAGGGGGGTAGGAGTGATCAATTCCCAACCTGATTTGTTTGAAAATGGGAGGATTTGGGCATCATGCCACTAGAGGAAGAGTGTTGGGGAGAGAGGTCTATTTTTCTCTCCTTCCATGATGCTTCCCCAAAAGTTTCTACCGCTCCAGATGGATAGAGACAGAATTTGTTCCTTTTTTAGATTTGATTAGTCTCGATTAGTTATGATTAGTATCGATTGTAGCATGTTTTTTCATGATTGAAGAACCCACGTAGGAGTTGTATATGAAAGGAAATGACGTCTCATTGTCCCCACTCCTATAGTAACGAGTGTTCTGATTTGGATAGTGTTAGATGGATTTAAATTTAGGTCATCTGGAAGCGATGGTAATGTAATGTGAATCCCAAGTTAGGTCATCTCGGAGCGATAGTAATTGTGATCATTGTATTGATTGATTGATTTGATTGATAACAATTGATTGAATATGATGTATTTTAGAAGATTAATCACATAGAGGTTTTACTTTTCTCCCATCTTAGGTCATTTGGGGAAATAGATTTGGAATAGTAGCAAGTATTGATTATATAGAATAATTGTAACCATGTTTGAATGATATCAGAGAAAATTGTGATAATAATGCATTGGGAATGTCGATTAATTGTGTTGTATCATTGAGAGGGATTATAGGATGATCCCGATTATATGCCCCCTTTCGTCGAAAGGGTGAAGGGTGTAGAAGTGAGCATTGATCCAAAAGTAAGACTATAAAAAGTTATAATAGTAAATGAGAGACAACATAGGAGAAGTAGTAATGTGGGAAAAGTGTGCGTGTATAGTGATTAGTACATGCATCGGATTGGAATATGAGAAGGTGAAAATTGCATAGTATGGTGCTAGAGGAGATTGTGATCCATATGGCACAAACACAAAGAAAAATGGAGTAATGATGCTCAAGATATGATCAAAACCATGTGACGTGTATTAGTTGTAAGAATAGTGGAAAATAGTAACTATAGTATATGGTAAATTTGGATTACTATATATAGTAATAGTGAAAAATTGAATAGTAATTTCATTTGTACCAAGAGTAATTGAGATTTGGAGATCTGAGCTGCGAAGATGCCATGCGTTAGAGTGGCTAGTTTAACGAGATTTGAGAGAGTGGCGGTGGTCGTGGTTTCACTGTGACAACCAAGGAGCTACTTTGTGTGACTATTTTTGGAAAATTTTGTCAAAATTCCTTGTTTTTATAGTTTTGTCAGTAAAATTTGAATTTCTATAATTTTTGGCGTTTCTCACAAGGATAGAAGCGCACGGGACATTTCTGTCCTTTGGGACACTAACGCCCAATTCCTAGCATTAGTGACTTACTCTCCGGGCGTTAGTGTCCAGGGTAGGTTTTTAGCATTATAGTGTGAAATGCATGTGTTAAGATGAATGTGTGGCTCTAATGATTGATTTTGAAGTATGTATAGTGTGATAATAGTGTGAGTTAGTTTTTTTAGTGTTATGCAAAGAGATATACACTCCAGGAAGTTTTGGGAAGGTCGTCACTTGAGTACATTACTTGGTTTGGGATTGTCATACGTTGAGTGGAATATATTGGACTGTGTCGACCTTTGGCACATTACTAGATTGGGAAAGATACCTCATAATATGTCATTATTGACTACTTTGTGTGAGAGATGGTGTGTAAATACATGTACATTCGGTTTTGATAGGTGAGATGACATGACATTAGAGGATGTATACAAGATATTATGGTTTCCTATAATGGGAGAGAGAGTACAGATCATGGCTGTATTGGATGCCCACACTCGAGAGAGGGTGGCATGACGGTATTTTATAGGGTCTCGAGTACATGATGACACATATATTAGCTTGGATGTGATAATGAGATCTGGTGATCCACGATTGTAGAAATTTATTATAGTGGTTCTTGCTTTTCGTTGGCGCGTGGAGGGTGGTGGAGTAGGGATTTTGTATAGGATGCATGATATTTATCACAAGTATCGAGGAGCACGGTACTAGATATGCATGGGCATAATGTGTGTTAGCCCATTTATATAGGGACTTATACAAGTTTATGCAGGAGGATCATGGAGGTGGATTAGGAGCTATTACTTTGTTGCATGTGTGGGCATATGAGCATATTGCTATATTGAGGCCACTTAGTGGGCCACGGGCCGATTAGGCTGGACAAATATATATGTAGCGAGGTGGGTGGGTACCCATTGTAGGAGGATGGGAGTGACCGAGTATAGGTCGATGATAGATCAGATGGTCCCTGGGGCCATTATATGGAGATCGTGTAAAGACTATGGAGGATGGGTGGAGGATGGTGTTAAGTTCATAGGTGCATAGGGTGCACCATGTGCTTAGAAGGTCGTTTCCCATGGGTAGCAAATTTTTTCAGGGGTGAATGAGTATCTAGATAGTTGGCATGACCCACGATGTTTCACCAAAGCCATATTTATGGTGTCGATCTAATAGGGAAGTAAGGAGACCAAGGTCGAGGTCAGCCCGACAAGAGCAAAACTAGTGCATCTAGGACCAAATGAGTCGAGATCCGGCCATATGGCCTATACAAGTTGATGATGCGGGGTGCATGCGAGCACACACGTTAATGGTGGGAAACACATCGATGGGGTGTTATTTCCAATGGTGATAGATGCGGAAGGTGGTTGACAATTTGGAGGAGTAGAGGGCCGTGCACCCGCCATGAGGTGGACGATGTAGCATCGGCAAGAGTGGAGCATGAGTATCATTTATTGTTATTTATTATTTGTTGATGGATTTATATAGTTTATAAATCTAAAAATGTGTAGTAGCTAATATTTTGTGTAGATGGATGTGATGCCTATTAGACACTGATTATAGATACCTCCATACACATGTTAACACAAAACGTGCCCCTGGATGTGCTCGTGGGAGGAGGGATGCTATAATAGGTGGAATTGAATGCAGGTGAGCATGCATTGATGCTAAATCACTAGATTTACATAAATAAATTCAACAATAATAAATCAAATTAACTAATGAAATGGAATGTAGACATGATGAAGATAGAGACAAGATGTAAGTAGAATGGAGTGATTTCTATTGAATATTAGAGGGCATTTTATACAATTGGTTTCTCCTAGAATCATGCATTCAAGTCTTATAATTTTATCCCCATATCTCTCTTATGTTCCCTAGTCTTACTCTTAATCCCAAGATATTATCACACACTCTTATCTTTATGATTTGTGCATGACAAATAATTGTGCACACTCACATATTATTTAAATATTAAATAATACTAATATTCAAACCATATGTTTACACTTTGTGAACACTTATTTCTTAACATTCACCCCCTTAGTGTGCACATGGATGAGTTTTGTCTAGTACCTGCTCATGTTCTACAATTCGATTGTTTTCAAAGAGTACCATCAACTCCAACAGTTTTTCTAGTGGAATCATTAACCACTCTTTATGTGATTTTCTAAGAGATTTGCAAACTCTCAAATTGGTTTTCTTAGTGGACCACCAACCACTTTCATAAAGAACATACATGTTTCCCAATTCACATTTTATAAAAGGGAATAATATATAGGAAAATATGTTCCTAACTATGAACATGAATTATCCTTTTGTTCTTTATTTACTACCACAAATGTTGAAATTAAACACAAGACATAAATACATGCCACAAATTCATTGTGTAGCCCCTTCGCTTAACTTGTGTGGCGAGAGTTCATTTATTAACCTCCTTCCTCCATCATTTGTTTCTTTAGTTACTCAGAAAATTTGATCATGAAGCTCAAAAATACCCCCATAAAGTGGACGTCACGTACAAGCAAAAATGCGTCCAATTAAAAAATTACATAAATGTATTATGCACCACTTTTTTTTTTCAGATCCTGTTTTTATTTCCATGTTTCTCTTAAACTAGAAACTGGGTTTTTGTAAAATTTTAATAGAAGTTTTCCAGCTATTAACTAAACAAACCCAATAAATTTTGTAATATTTTGAATCTGGGTTTTTTAGATACAATCAATCTATCAAACATTTGTTTTAAAAACAACAAAAAAATCACTCAACTTACACAGACATTTACGCATAGATACGAGGACGAATCTAGAGATGATGCAAATGCAATATTGTGCATCTTGTTCTTATATTTCCACAAAAAAAAAAAAACAAGACATCAATCGAATGTCATATGAGTAAATTGTGTTCTTTTTTACTGTGATGTGTCTGCTAGAAATTTTCTCACAGGATTCCTTCAACCATCTTCTTCTTCTTCTACACTTGTAGAAGGAAACCTGCTCTGATACTAGATGATGCTAAATCTCTAGATTTGCATAAATAAATTCAACAACAATAAATCAAATTAACTCATGAAATGGAATGTACAGAAGATAGAGACAAGATGTAAATAGAATGGAGCAATTTCTATTGAATATTAGAGGGCATTTTATACAATTGGTTTCTCCTAGAATCATGGAGTCAAGTCTTATCATTTTATCATCATATCTGTCCTCTATTCCCGAGTCTTACTCTCAATCCCAAGATATTATCACACACTCCTATCTCTATGAGTTGTGTATGACAACTAATTGTGCACACTCACATATTATTTAAATATTAAATAATACTAATATTCAAACCATATGTTCACACTATGAACACTTACTTCCTAACATGCACATTTATTTGATCTAGTGGCTATAGCAAAAGTAGCTATATGTACAATTTTTTTGAGAAAACATGA
Source organism: Taxus wallichiana var. yunnanensis (assembly GCA_018340775.1). NCBI lineage: Eukaryota > Viridiplantae > Streptophyta > Pinopsida > Cupressales > Taxaceae > Taxus > Taxus wallichiana. The sequence goes on from CM031244.1 coordinate 174,646,028, forward strand.
TGAGTCTCGTGCAGAGATAGAGCAAGTGAGAGAGGTTGTAGGAGGAGGAGGACTAGCTCAGGATATATTTGCACGGTATGTGGAGCTGCAGGGTCGATATACGAGAGCATACGATGGAGGTTTCCATGTTATGGAGTCATCTTGAGAAATATAAAGGTTGAGATCAGTGGCGTAGAGTTAGTGGTGAAGCTTCAAGTGATTGTATATACTAATAGCAAGGATGATAGGTTATGCATTTCATATGATGTATTGATGCATGGTAGCTTTCCCCCAGTGATTGTATTTTGTAACTTATGCTTTTGATGAGATATATATGCATAGTGATGTCTTATTGGTTGTTGATGTGTATTTCTATACTATGTGATGGTTATGATTTGTACTTGGTAGTGAGTGTTTGGTTTGATAGATTTAATGTGTATTATTGAGATGGTTGATTTTATATATATATATATTGAAATGTGTTATGATGTGGAAAGAATAGACAAGTAATGAACTAAATAGGAATTGTATGTGAATAATAATGAATAGTATAGCATATGGTAAATAGAAATGTATGTATGTGATGTAATGTGGTAGATAAAATAGAAATGGTAATGTGATGTAGATGAGTTAAGGGAATAAACGAATGATGTGTTGATAATTGTGTAATGAGAAGATGTAAAATAATGTTTGTAATCATGTGTGATTAGGATGAAGGGGGGAAAGAAGAGCGATTGTCCCCGGTGTGAGAATGAGGTTCATTTTAGTAACAATTCCCTCAATAGTCATGTATGAACCTTAAGAACACAAGTGTGTCATCGAGTAATGAGCTGGAAATGTATGTCATGTATAATAGGTGAAATGGCCTACGATGTGTAGGAGGACATGTGGAGCAGAAGCAACATGTTTATAGGTGCCAAATTGGATATAAGAGGAAATGGTGCCAATAATGGGAGAGGCGACGGTGGGAAATGCGGAAGCGGACTGTTTAGGAAGCCAATGAGATGCATTAGCAATATGAGGAGGGTGATACAATGTGGCTATAGGCGGGTCGGTGGGAAAATGTGGGTGGATGATAACCTTAGGAGGTGGACAAATGATAACCTTAAGCAATGGTGAATGAGACAAGCTAACGGTGGCGATGCATGCTTATGTGGAATAGGAGAGAGAGAGTGCTCGTGAGAACGAGAGTGGAAAGAAATGACACCTTTGTCTTCTAATTGTTGTAGGTGGTCATGAAGAGCATAGAAATCATTGTCATGGTGGCCATTGATGCGGTGAAAATTACAAAAAGGACAGTCACGATGATGGGGTGCAATAGATAAGGCGGATGATGTTGGTTAGAAGGTAAACAGATTAACTACTTATAAAGTAAGGTACATAAGAAATCATGTGGTTTAACAATATGTGGAAAGTGCAATGGTTCATAGGTGGGAGGTGGAGAAGACTTAGGTGAATGCCGATGCGATGGTGGGGAAGGGAGATGCTTGCATGGAGGAAGAGAGGGTGACCGTAGAGGAGGGTCAATAGATGGAAGAGGGAAGACTTAGTAGGCAAGTGAGGAATAGAAGAAGTAGAAGGGGGTGTTATAACATGATCCATAATTAAGTCCTTTTCTAAATCAATAACCTTATTGCAAAAAAAAGAGTAAATGAATCACATGTGTCATATAATATCTTTTCTTTTAATGGGGAATTAGCCACAACAAAATATAAATTGCATTTCTAAATCAATAGGCTGAAATAATAACTGATGCATGCAAGAATTAAAGCGTAAAATGTAATCTAAGATTGGTTCTTTCTTTTTTTGATGCAAAGAAGGAAAACGTTCATATGTAACTTTAGGACCATTGTTAGAAATAAACTGTATAATAAAAATTTCCTCCATATCATAATAAGTGTTAATAGAGCCATTAGATAAATTAGTATACCATTGGAGAACATGATCAACAAGGCTATTATGAAAGGCTTTTAGTAACAATCAATCATTGGAATAAGAAGCCATGGCTAATCGGTAATGCTTTAGATGTAAATAGGGATTGCATGTGCCATCAAAACATGAGAAAGTAGGCATGATTAAGCCCTTAGGGAAATCGGAATTGTGAATCTTCTTAGGAATGGGATTGCCAGGAAGGGAATTATTGTCAATGGAAGAATAATAATCTCTACTCTCGAGGGTAAGGGTATGAAATTGGGTTTGTAAATTACCAACAACATGAATGAGGTAGAGGATATCTTGTGAAGGAATAGTCAAGGAAGTGAGAGGCATGTTGAGGGGTTGAATATTGCCATTATGAGTGATCATGGGAACTTGAGAAGGGGGAGTGGATGTGGAAGGAGAGGTAGGGGTGTGAGAGGAGGAGATGGATGTGGAAGCTCTATGAATGTACTAGGTGTAGGATCATGAGACATAGTGAGAGGTATATTAGGAGTAGGATTGGTTTCAACATGGCCATCATTAGAAATAACTTCAAAAGTAGGAGAAAGAGGAGGTGTAGATTCACATTCAACAATTTTAATGGAAGAAACATCATCATGAACATGTGTAGTATCATTATCAGAATCTAAGTCACTATCAGTCATATTTTTGCAAGCAAGGATTTCATCAAGATTATCATCAACATACAAAGAAGTAGTAGGAGTGCTAACATTAGAGCTATCATGAAAATCATTGGAAACATTTTCAGAAGTACGAATGATAGGAGAAATAGATTCACATTATACTTGACTAATAGCAGTAACATCATTATCCACATTTATATTTACAATATCAGGAGTAGAGTCATTAGCATCCATGTTATCACAAGAAATAACATCATCATGCAAAGAATCTATATTAATGTTATCATTTTCCATAGTATAGGAAGAGGAAGATGAAGGATCATTCATGGCTATGGGAAATGAGGAGAACATGCAATGAAATTTTGGTTAAGGGAAACTATGCAAATATCAGAGGTTTGGAAACCAACCGGAAGAGTATTTTGGAAGTCAAGGAGTTGTTGGAGGAATTTTGGATCATATTGAGGATTGTAGATGTGGTCATGAAATTCCAATTATGCAGTGGCATTATCGAAAAATGGTTTCATGTGCATATAGGTCATATCATGCTTAGGAGATGGGTACCTTTTTTAGCCATAAGGGTTTGGGATGCTAGGGCAAGGAGTTTAAATGAGATTTGGGTTCACCAAATGATTTAATATAAATGTAAATTAAATCTAATTTCATAGTAACTAAGGTAATAAATGATAATATACAGCCAACATACAAGTACCAAGTACTTAAGCAATGTAAACTCTAAGAAAACAAGAGGGATAGCTGACTTAGCTAGTTCCTGTGTAATTTGGAGGTAGTCGGGACTATGTATCTCTTTGGATCTGGTGGAAATGATGTAATAGTGGTTGATTGATAGTTTTAAAGCTCGCATTCTATGCGAGGCAGGAGCGCCCACCGGTGGACAGGCAAACCCGGGTGCGAGTGTCATTTCTGGGCATTAGTGTCTATGTAAATCTTCAGGATCACTCTTTTTCTAGGTCTGATGGTCTTCGTTCCAATATTTGATTTTTTGATCTAAATTCGTTGTTAGGGTCTCGATCACACCTGTAACTTGCAAAACAAACCCTATCTACCTGCACAAGCTCCCAAACACAATAAATCTGAATAAAATATGTAGTATGTAAAGTCGATGACTTTGGTGGTCACCCAATGAGTGAACTTAGTACCGGACATTGTGTTGGTGTTCAATCCAGACCCTTGGATTAAGTTGGTATTTTTCCTAGATTCATCGTAATATGTAACTGTTATGTGTGCTTCATATTGTTCCCCTTACTTCAAATTTTAGTCTAAGATAAGGAGAATTATCAATTTGTAAGAAATTGTGTTCCTTTTCCAAGTAAAAAGAAAGGATTCAATGGAAATGTTGGAGGACTAAAATGAAATGAAATATTTTAATGACGTCTATGAGACTGAAGATTCTATGGGACCAAAAGTTGAGACTTTAAGATGAATTCAGACTCTTTTCAATATCATATCTTCTACTGTGAATCTTGAGCATGAAACCCACGATATTTTCAAGCCTTGTTTCTTTAAATGACACCATAAGAATTCCCCAAGGACTGGTTAATGGATTGGTTGATCAAAGTATAAAAGCTTCGGACTTGCAGTGATCGGGATATGTTTACATCTTTTACAAAGGAAAAAAACATGCAATCAACACTGAATGACAAATTTAAAATGGACTTAGCCATTTTAAAAATTCTTGGGACATTCAAATGGTCATCAAAGATCTACACCACCAATCAATTTAAATTCCCACGAAGGAGAGGACACATGGCGAGATTTTGGGCCTCTAAGCCATTCAGATTCACGAACTTAAGTTTGTGGAATGTACCAAGTTTCATAAGGCTTCGGGTCCACGACGGGATAGAAAAAGTCAACATGGTAAAAATGAAACATGGAGAATTTAGGGGATATCAAGATGGCATAAGATTAATAGACGACGGTGGACACACATCACCATTACGGCACAAAGCAAGAAGATGGGCTCGATGGACCTTAAGTCCGTGGAATGAACCAATTTTCATAAGGCTTTGAGATCCAAGTGATCTTGGCGGTCAAGGTACTATACGTGGAAACATTTCAGTAAATTCAGCAATGCATTCCACCCGTATAAAGGTTGTAATGTGAAGGCCTAACCCCATAAGCAATGAATGGAAAACAGAAAGTAAGAGAGCTTGATCATCGCGAAACCGCAGAGTTGTGTGGAGATTTTTCATTAGTTTATGCTTCGCATTTAACAAGACTCGACATTTCCAGCAAAGATGGAGCTTTCTCATTGGTTTATGCTTCACACTCTAATAAGGTTTTTAAATAAAAATTAATTGTGAAGTAAGCGTGGAGCTTCCTTACTAGCTCACGTTTCACAACAATCGGTCAAGGTTATCAAACAGACTAACATTGCAAGGAGCGTGGAGCTTTCTCATTGGCTCACATTTTCGCGGGGACGACAAGTAAAAGAATAGTCCGAGAAGGAGGTGTGGCATTTACTTATTGGATTGAATTTTTAGACAAAGGCAATTCCCAAAGCCAATCAAAAGCTATCGTTTCACTCTCTTGTTCATCCCGACATGCAAAAATTCAAATGGTCATAACTTTCGCTCCAGAGCTCCAAATCATGCAAAATTGGTCTCGTTGGAAAGGTCTCCTCAATCCCTTCAATTTGGCATCATTTGATTCATAATTTGACAGTTTTGGAGGGATAAAAAGATAAAATAATGATATAGGTGCACAAAGTAGTATCAACTAACTGTATTGCATATGTGGTCGTGAAGGCATGGAATCGATCCCAAAATACTAACAGAAAATCAGATATTTTTAGTTAGACAAGTTACATTCCCACTTTGATTAAATATCTTTCTTTATGAACAAGGAGAAGATTCACTTACTATTTTAGGGTGAAATTGAATTGTAAGAACTCATCAAATTTTTATAAATATGGGGACTTGTCCTCATATAAAAAGGAGTTAGTTTTGGTATTTTGATCAAAGGGGGTTAGTTTTTTCTATTTATGAAAAAAGGTCGATATCTCTTGTGAATATTGCATGTTTCTTTTGTGAAATGCATATGGATTTTGGTTTTCCAAAACTTCGTGTCAAGGTGGTTGCAATGTACAACCATTGACAAACATTGAGAGCATTTGCTTTATGTTCCCTATTAAGAAATTCAAGATCTGAATGAAATATGTCCGCTTTTGAGTTTAATTTCGTGTTATGGGTTCTGTATGTCGAATTGTTGATTGATGAGTTATATTTTCTACTACAGTCTTGTGTTTGTTGCTTCTCTTTGTAGTACACTAGATCATTCCTTAATGGTTTTTCTTTGGTCATTAGTTCAATATTGTGTTGTGAGCATTTACTCTACAATATTGGACTTAATTGTAAAATCCTTACTCTAACCATTTTTTCAAGTGATTTTTGTTATCCTTTGAGTGTATCTTGGGTGTACTAGAGTAGAAGCAAAGAAATACTTTATTAGAATGCTTGCACGATATTTTGTGTCGAGTATTTTAGAGATTGTGCTAAAACTTTGCATCTGTTGGCTATCAATGAATGCAAATCATTTTTGTAGAAACTGTCACTACTTAATCTAGTTTTCTGTACTTTCCAGAATTGCAAGTTGCTCTAAGTGTTAAATGCTCTATTACAAGGAATCTCTCATCATATAAATCCCCCTTTGTGAAGTTACAACTACCATAATTGATCCCACCCCATATTAACTTCCATTTGTCCATTTACTACTTTGTTGCTCTAAATATCATTGAAGGTGCCTTCTAGCCTTAATTCTACTATCAAGAGAATGCAAGAGCAACCGAAATTTGTTTTCTATAGTAACATGTGTTTGGTGCATTAAGCATATACAACATATTTTGTGACAAATCGTGAGAGTGAGTGTTGTATTCATGGCCATGCTTATCCAGATTGATCCATCATTGAAACATATCAAGAGGAACAAATAATTTATCTCCCCCTCTGCATTCAAAGTTACCCTACAAGTTCTCTCACCCTGGTTCAAGGAAGGACCAAAAGTAGTAGGATGAGGCCATCCCCTTTGTATGTGCCCCTCAATCACCTCAAGGCTTTATCCCAAGGAAAGTGTTAGACCCCTCCCTAGCTACAAAACAACATATCATCCGGTCTACCACCATCCAAGCATTCCCCCTTCATAAGATAATATTGTCAAGCCACCAGGGGTGTAGAATTGAGGACCAACATGCTTCTGGCACCATTGTCGAGGACATTTTCTTCAAGAAAGGTCAAGAATACATACCTTTATAGAGATTTTCCAAAATTAGGAAAATACATACTAGTCTGTAAAGTATCATCCATAAATTTTAAAATACAAACATGTTTTCCATAAATCTTGAGCTTTTTTAGTATACTAGAAGTTGACAACCAGAAACATGGGAAAAATCATAAAGATCTCTGTAAAGCTTAACCTCCCGGTTTGTGAAGCTTGTTCTTTCAAGAATATTTTGAGTTAATTTATCCATCTAAGGTGCAAGTCCTTAGTGGCGGCTCCGCCTTTCGAAGGAAATTTGGATCATACTAGTACAAATATTATACACTTGGTCGATTAACTCCCCCTTTGCAAAACTGGAAGGAAGAATATTATTTTTCAAATCTGATCCCACCAGAAGATTACTCACAGAGTTGAAGAATACACAATCAAGAAGGAAGCAAATCTGGAAACCAGTGAGTGGTCAAAATTCAATGTGCAACCTACTGAATTTGATCCACCTTTAATGGAGGCTTACTCTAGCACATATGATAACTCTAATTCAGGTAGTCCTCAAGCATATTTACATTCTTTTTTCAAGAAGTTTCAACATTTGTAAATAACAAAGGTATTACTCGTCTTCCTTACTTGTTAACTCATAAGAAAAAATTCTTGTGTGATACTGAGTCCTTGAAGGATTCCCATTATATGGATCATACTCCTATACCTCGGAGACCTCCAGTTCCCCACCGTTTTAAACCTCCTTCGAAAATACTTCACAAAATAATATGGAACAACCTCCACCAACGTTTCCTTTTATAGTCACCACTTATAGACCAATAAGGTTCATTGAAATGGTGGGATATCCTAATGAAGTGTCAAATGAAATTAGAAGCAAGTTGCCTAGATTTCAAGGAAATAATGTTATAAGTGGGGATCAACATCTTAGATTTTTTCAGATGTTATGGATGACTATGAAGTAGAGCATGAAGATGTTTATGTTAAGTTATTCATACATACATTAGAAGAAGATGCCAAGGAATGGTACAATTTGTTGCCTACAAATTCAATTAATTCTTAGGTAGAAATGAATAATGCATTCAAAATCTAGTATGGTGATAAGATGACCCTAGGTTTATTTTATCATAGTTTGAAAATATCAAGAAAAATCCTAATGAGTATGTGTAAGACTTTAACACTAGGTTCAATAAAATTTTGACTAGACTACCTATTAATCCTAGGCCAAGTGATTATTCTTTCTTGATTAAATACTCAAATGCCTTTGATAAGAAAGCAACTTATTATCTGAGGGACAAAAATCTTAGAACTTTGAGGCATGATTTCTCTATGGTTGTCCAAATTGAGAACAATATCAAAGCAGTTGGGAAGCCACCAAAAAGTGAAGGTGTCAAGTTGGTTGATCCAAAGAAGCCTCAGGCAAGTAAGGCAGTAGACTTGAAATAAGTGGTTAAAAATTTGGCTGGAGCAGTCAAAGAGATGTTGTTGAACATTGCACAATTATATAAAAAACACCGAATATATTTGTATTGAATTTAGAAATCATTCGGGATATCAATTACATTGATAGAGTTTACATTATATACAAGGATGTTATCCTTAATACAAGGAGTCAACATCAATCCTTAACAACCCATATATCTCTCTCAAATCCTTATAATCTCTCAAACTTATCCCTAAGATATCTCTCACACTAAAATAGTTATGTGAGTTGTTCTCACAACTCACCCAAATACTAAAACAATTACAACTATATTATTAATATGAGTTCTATAAACTCATTATTAATAATATTACATTTTATTTAATAATGTTACACAATATTTTGGTAACATTCACTCCCCTATTGTTAACATTATTAATTCCCAATATACACTCCCCTAATGTTGACATAGTACAACATAACTCCTTTTTCTGCAACGTGTTGCACGGGCTTGCCTCATAATCTAGATCAAAGAAAGGCGTGTAAACTTCCAATTGGCTAACTGTCTTGCTGCACATGACCACAACTATGTGAAGGAACGCATCCTCGTATTTACTCCATGAAAATAATGCACTTGGCATTCCACTAGCGGATCATCTTCATAAAGAAGTAAGGCAGTCATGAGGACCGCTACATCAATAAAAGTTTATCTACCTTTTTACATCTGTGGTTTTCTGGATCTACCACCAACCCTTTCCAAATCTATGAGTGTTACAATAAACTTAGAGACATACTCTACAATGTTTTCTTCTAGGAGGTTACATATAGGAATTTCTCACACATTACAATTGAACAGGAATGTGACATTTGTTCTTATTTTCACACAGTGGAAAATAAACACACAACTGAAAAAATGCCACAACTTCATTGTGCAGCCCCGTCACTTGCGGCTAGCGAGAGGTTGTTGATTGACCTCCTTCCTTTGTTTCCTCCTTCCTCCATGAGTCGCTACTTAACTCAGCAAGATGTAATTTTGAAGCTCATTTACAAATCGGATGTCGGGTTACACCGAAAATGAGTCTCGTGAGGTAGATTTTTTTAATTTGATAAATCTAATAATCACCTACATGACACTTTTGACAAAAATTGACTAATACTCATAAATTATAACGACTCTAACTTTAACAATGAGACTATTTTGACATTTTGAAAATGATGGAAAACTTTGAAAATGACAATAAGTTTAGCAATGAATATGAAAATTTGACACTAAACACGGGAACTTCAGAATGACTAGAATTTTTAATATGAGGACAATGAAACTTACAACAATGACTCTTTTTGAACAACCTATAAACCACAAATATAGTCTTTACTTTGACAATACACATTTTTTTTTATTATAACGAGATGAAAAACTCTCAATTACAAACATAAAACATGACTTAGTGATACTAAAGCCCTATAAACCATTAACAAATGATAAAATGATAAAAATATATATATATATGCAAATTACTTTTTTTAATGACTCTAATGATTATTTATGAATAATATCATAAAACCTATAAGATACAATCAAAGGAAACTATATACCTTTTAAAATAAAATTACTTTATCAAATACCACGAATTCACACCTAAAACCGCTTTTTAAAAATGAAAACCGTCAACATGGAAGCACATGACATGAACTCAATGTTTCGTTGATAACTTGAGATGCAGAACTCTATTTTTCAAACCGTTTGATGTGTCAGAGAGCTTGTTCCAAGAGCTTCAAAATGGTACCAACCAAATTTGATTTCATCACCCGACCTAAAAGTTGTTCATGATTGAGTTGTATGTGAATTTGGAGTTGTTTTTCATGCCTGAACTCCAAAAGGTTACGCTCTTGCACATTTCTACCAAATTTGGACTCAATTCTTTGTGATTTATATTCACTGCTCCTCGCAAGACTTTGTTCAATGTTGAACAACTGATCTCAATGTGCAAGTTCTGCTGGTAGGTACGTTGGGTGAATATCTGAGACAAAGCTTATAAAATACAAATACTTTTGTGCTCAAATGTATTAGATAAGACAATGCACAATGATCATATCTCATAGTTGAATTGCGACATAGCATGTAAATGGAAAACCAAATGAGGAGATCATTTAAAGTGAATCCACAAGATGTCACAATGTGTCTATGCACAGATCCACAAATCTCCTCAAGAATATCACAAACTAAAGGGCAAAGATCCACACAGCAATTGAAAAATGTAATCACGAACAAACATAAATGGAATAATAGCTATCTAAAATACTCTCTGCAAAAATACTTCTCATATAACAATTTTACCATTAGCAGGGAAATAAAGAAGTCCAAATGCCCCGATACTATGCAAAACATGATCCCGCTCCGATACTATTGTTAAACACTGCACAATTATATAAAAAACACCGAATATAATTGTATTGAATTTAGAAATCATTCGGGATATCAATTACATTGATAGAGTTTACATTATATAGGAGGATGTTCTCCTTAATACAAGGAGTCAACATCAATCCTCAACAACCCATATATCTCTCTCAAATCCCTACAATCTCTCAAACTTATCCCTAAGATATCTCTCACACTAAAATAGTTACGTGAGTTGTTCTCACAACTCACCCAAATACTAAAACAATTACAACTATATTATTAATATGAGTTCTATAAACTCATTATTAATAATATTACATTTTATTTAATAATGTTACACAATATTTTGGTAACATATGTCATATAAGCTTCATTAGAGTAGAGAAAGAATTAGTTTCAAATCCTCAAACTCAACACCAGGCCTAAGGACAAAATGTATTTGGGAATCGTCCCAAAGGAGATCATTGGATGATGCATGAGAGATTTAAAGGACCTATGGGAAGGGAAGTAAGAAGCAAGCTTTCAGAGATAATAAAACAGTCCCAGATCCATTAATATCAAGAGTATCAATGGTAGAGGAAGACCGCATCAATGAATGGTGTGATAAATTTTTATTGCCACATTCCCCTATGAGCAACTTGTTTGAGATGGTGATTTTAATGAGGAACCTGATTTTGATGATATATGTATGATGGAGTGTCCAAATGATTCACCACAAGGAGCTATTTCCACTGATCTTCTATATGTCGAACTGTGGAGAAATTTTGGGCTTGCACAAAGGATATTGTCCCTTCCTTCTATAGTTAATGATGATATAGATATGGCTCAATCATTTGAGCTTCCAAATCATGACTTTAAGTATTTAAGGGCTTTAATGATTAAAAAGTATGATGGTGGAATCCCATCTGAAGAAGATAGGAAACTATTAATGAATGTTGTTGTTGCCCAAGAAAGAGACTATAACCTTTGGAATAGATAAGTCAAAAGATATGCCTTGCTCTTAAACTAAAAATGCCTCTCTTGACCAACATCTCCAAAGATGCCCCCAAAAGAGTTGTGCCTGATAAAGGTCATGTCAATACTTCAAAGCCAAGCACTTTTACTTATGCCCAAGCCATAAAGGATAACATCCCATCAGAAAATATTGTCACCCTTTCCTCTAATACAACCCTGCCAAAGTATGATGTATGTGATATGGCTGTAATTCTAATTCAGATAAAGAGTATTGTCCCTATTACATTACTAAGATTTCCATAACACGTAATGAGTGCATTTGAATATTCAGATTGAAGGATGATATGGTTGTCAAAGAAAGGGGTAAAAATAATGTAGAAAATCCCCCCAGTGTTACTGAAGTTGAGATAAAGGAAGACCCAGAGAAAATGGAAGAACCCCCAGAAGTATGTTTAGGCACATCCTTGGTAGAATCCCAATTGGATGTGGATCCCTTCTTTACCACTCTGATTGTCAATTAGCGGATTCTTCACAGTAGTATGTTTGATTCAGAGATTCATGTAATATCATGCCTTTAGAGGTCATGAATGAATTAGACATCAAGATAACAATTGCTTTTGGAAAGTGTTATGTTATGGATTCAAGAGAAGTACTTGTTTTTGGATATGTCAGAGGTCTAGTAGTACAACTTGCTACCTATCCTAGAAAATATTTAACTATGAATATGGTTATAGTTGACTTCCCTACTAAATGGGGCATGTTATTATCAAGAAAGTGGGTTGCTAGTGTGGGAGGAAGTGTTCAGATGGACATGTCCTTCACCTCTATACCATTGGAAGGAAACTAGTCAAATTGCATGGAGAAAAGAAAATGCTCCATCTTATTGAGGATCCTATGAATGCTTCTTATGAGGTATTGTTTGTTGATACAGATTTGGGTAACTTTATAGGCTGTGAGATTCGAAGATCATTACATGGATATTAATGCACACCTTGAAGATGTCAATGTCCCTTAGACCATGAATTTTTATGGAGCATGTTCCAATGTTGGAAATGGAGCTAGAGTGGTTCTAACTTCTCCAAATCAGGGTTCTTTTAATTTCTCTTTCAAATTGAAATTTTAATGTACCAACAACATTGTTGAATATGAGGCATTGTTCCTTGGTTTAATATTTGCATGGAGGCATGGGATTAAGAAAATTATTATCAAAAGAGTTTCGAATTAATTGTAAAGCAAGTCAAGAAATTATATGCAACTAAAAACCTAGAGGTTGAGACAATATAAGCATGCAATTTGGGATCTCATAAAATTATTTGATTCCTTCAATATCCTTTATCATGAAAGGACTCATAATGCAGCAGCTGACAAATTAGTTGTCATAACATCTCAATATGAAAATGAGATAGTATCTCCTTACTTCCATTATGAAGTAGAAGTGTTAGTCAGACCTTCAATTCCGACAACATTCAAGCATTGGCAAGTTTTTGAGGATGATGCCCAGATTTAAAGGTTCTTAAATTGTAAATATGAGTTCACAAATAATCTCATTGACTTAGAACCCATGGTGGTGTTATGTGAAGGAAAGGAGACCCTCTTTGGAAAAGATATAATTCAATTGAAGACAAATTTTATTCTTAGATGACTTGTCATCCGTAATCAAATTTTGATAGTGCAGACCGAGTTATGAACAAGCCTATCCATGCACCTAGGGATGTGAAAGAGTGCAACTTGGGAACTTCTCAAAATCCCATAAAGGTTTAGCTGGGATGTAGCACAAGAAAAGAAGAAAAACAGGCTTATACCAAGTTGTTGAATAAAACCCAGGATTGTTTAGCATGGTCTTATTCAAAATTGAAGGCTTATAGAGAAGATTGTTTTCAACACGAGATACCATTGGAGCCTTACTCCAAGCCATTAGAGACATAAGCAAATACTATTCAATCCCCTTCGCAACCAAAATTCAAGAGAAATTGACTAAAATGCGAGATGGTGGAATAATTCAACTACTAGATACTCTTCATGGGTGGTCAACTTAGTGCCAATCGGAAAGAAAAATGAGGACATAAGGTTGTGTGGATTTCAGGAATCAAAATAAAGCATCTATTAAGGATAATTACCCACCGCCTAATATAGATAATATGTTACTAAAGGTAACATGATCCGAGTTCGTTGTCTACATTGGATGGTTTCTCAAGTTATAACCAAGTGGTGGTAAGACAATCGGAACAGCTTTAAAACTACTTTCACTACCCCTTAAGGAACATATGTCTATGTTGGAATGTATTTTGGACTAATGAATGTTAGTGCAAGCTTTCAGAGAGCTATAAATGTGGCCTTTTCTGGTTTCATCAATGATTTCATAGCAGTTTATCAAGATGATATAATTGTCTTCTCTAGACATAGGGGTGACCATTTGGGGCACCTTGAAAAGATATTGATCAAATGTAGAGAATATGGGATTTCATTGAACCCAAAGAAATGTCACTTTGGGGTGCAAAAGGCAAGATTGTTGGGACATATAATGTCACAAGGAGTGATGATAGATCCTGAAAGGGTGGAGGCAATTGATAAAGTCCCTATCCCTATGTCTAAAAGGGTATCCAATCTTTTTTTGGGACAGTAAATTTTGTAAGAAGGTTCATCTCCAACTTTGTTGAGATTACTATTCCCATCACAAGTATGTTGAAAAAGGATCAAGTCATCAAGTGGGAAGAAGGGGTTGTTCAAGCATTTAAAGGAATAAAGGAGGCACTCAAGACTACCCCCATCTTAACCAGTTCCTGATTATAAGAAATAATTTCAGATGTTTTCTTTTCCTTAAAAATACAATTGCTTCTATGTTATTGTAGAAGGATGAAGAGGGGCATGAAAATCCCATTGCATTTTTAGCAAGGCCTTGAAAGGAGCTGAGTTGAAATACTCCATTATGGAGAAACAAGATTTTGCCTTAGTGAAAGCCACTAAAATTTTCAGACCCTACATTCTAAGCTCCAAAGTTATAGCTTATGTACCCCACACAATGGTGAAAGACATTCTGTCTCAAATGGAAATGTCTAGTAAAAGATGTCGTTGGGTCAACAAGTTCAAGAATATGACATGGATATTCAAACCACCAAACTAGTTCGAGGATTGGGCTTAGCAAGGTTGATGGCAGAGAGCAATCTGCAAGTGGTGAGATACACAATTTTGAAGAAGATGGGCCACACCCTCATGAAAAGGTGAGAACTTCAGTTTGGTATAAAGATATAGTATATTACTTGATGAACTTGAATTTTCCTATGCACTTAGACAAGAATCAAAGGAGGACACTCAAACTAGTTTCTCAAAAGTATATTTTGATTGATCATGGATCAAGCTTCAAGAATCCGTATGATTTTGCTAAGATGTATCATCAAGAAGAGGCACCTAAAATAATTGCATAATTTCATAGGGAGTGTGTGGAGGTCATTTTGTTGGAAGAGTTACTGCCCACAAAATTTTAAGGGCAAAGTTATTGGTGGCCTTCATTGTTCAAATATGTTGCCTTGTTGGTTCGAAAATGTGAAAGTTGTCAACGTTTTTATGGAAGACTAAAAACTTCGGGGCTCTACCCCCACTGCACCGTGTATATCAGAGAAGCGCATTCAGATAGTGGGGATTGGACTTTATTGGTGAAATATCAAACTCTTCAAGTGTTGGTCATAAGTGGATATTGGTAGCCACTGATTACTTTACCAAATGGGTTGAATCCATTCCACTAGGAAGGCAACTCATCAAGTAGTCATGGATTTTATCCTCAATAACATAATCTGTAGATTTGGGGTGCCTACCAAGATAGTTGCCAAAAATGCCATGAGCTTCAAAGCTAAACCATTGGAAACAATGTGCCATGAGTATGGTATTACTTTGGCTTATGCATCAAATTATAATCCTCAAGGAAATGGCCAAGAAGAATCCAAGTAATAAGAATATGCTTAAGATCCTCAAAAGAAAATTAGAGACAAATAAAAAGAAATGGGGTGAGCAACTCAAGTTTGCATTATGGGCAGAAAGAGTTACTACCAAGAGGTCTACTAGTAAGAGCCCGTTTGAGTTAGTCTATGGAGTTCAAGCCCTTTTTCCCCTACACTTACAACTTTCCACCTATCAATTCATAAAACAATTTGAAGATAGGGAAGAGGTGAATCCATATGAAACAAGGATCAATTAAATTATGGAATTGGATGAGGAAAGAAGAGAGTCCCATCAAAAATATGTCAAGTTCAGAGAAAAACTCGAGAAGATATTTGACAACCTGGTCACTCTAAGAGTTTTCAATTTCAGAGATCTACTCCTATTATGGGACAAAAACACGGAGACAAGGGCAAAACATGGAAAGTTTGATGCCCTATGGATGAGACCCTATTCTATTAATATTAGGATTGAAGAACATACTTTCTTTCTGAAAGACTTTGAGGAACATTTATTGGAGTTGCATGTCAATGGAAAGCATCTCAAACACTTCTTGGACTAAGCCAAAGGATCGGTTTCTCTTTCGCCTCTTCATGTAAAAGTCATTCAAAATGTTATGTACAACTCATTTAATCATGCATAAGCATAAATATGCCCATTGGAATGATGTGTGGGGCTTTTGGTCAAGTTCAAGAGGGAACTAAAGATCTAATTACAGTTCTTCAAGTAAGAGATGACTACACAACCGAGAACAATAGTCGAGCATATTGCCATGGGTAACTAGGTAATCAATAGCAAGGCAAACTAGTAAAACATCAGTAAAGGTGCTAAAGAAAGACTACAATGTATTTGAAGGCCCAAATTGAGTAAATTAGTTTACAATATTGCAAGATAATAGTGGAGATGAGAAGGCATAGTTTCACATTTATGGATTTTTCCCGCATTAGGTTTCTACAAGGTAAACTCTTATGTTAGCCTCGCATTCATGTGAGCTTGATTTATTAATTTAATATAATATTATTGTACATAATATTATTTAATCCTAGGTGTAGGAGATCTTTTGTCTTGTAGTGGTAGATGAATAATTCTCGTAAGAATATGAATTGTCTTCTTGGAAGGTGATATGAATAACCATCCTTTGGCTATATGTTATTAATATTTCCTCATTGAATCAATATGAATACAATTTTGGTTTGCACCAAATTATTGTTTATTGACATTTCATTACTCCCGACGTGACATTGGTATTAGAGCACATGCTTTTCCATTCATTTGTAATCCTCGATTCTTGCATTCCCTACCATGAATACAATATTTTATTCTTGTCTATACCCCCTTCCAACAGTATGACCTATTAAATTGCTTGCATAATAGGAACAAGAAGTTAGGTGTGTTATTAGAAGTCTGCAGACTTGTGCTTGACCAAAAACAACACTGAAAGTGATAAAACTACAAAAAATGATTTGGCATTTCATTTGAAGCATCTAAGAAAGGGAGATTTTTTCAAGAGACTCACGTACAATCATTTGATCAAAGAGTTACATGTCATTCACACACTTTGAGGTCTAAGAAAAGGCATTTTTGGAATATTTAAAAGAGAATCGCCCTTTTGTTGCATTGGATTGTCAAGAGGCATTCCAAGAATATTCAAAATATTTATGTGACACTTCAACTTAGACTTGTGCCCTCTATAATCTCTTATAATCTAAATGGTGTTTTGACTATGTGGGAGTCCATCGGGGTTGGTTACGTGGAAGTTCATTCACTATGGAGTTGTTTATTCACTATATTAGTGTTTCCATCATCGTACACCTTCACTCATGAGATAAATATTTTTAATCTTAGAAATTTCAACCTTTAAGATTTTATTTTGAAAAACAATAATTTTGGACCATATTCCCAAATTAAATAAGGGTTTTTCAATTGTTTGAATTATTAAAATAAAAAGTCAATTTTTGGTGTAATGTTTTTCAAAATAACATAAACTTTGAAAAATTGAAATAAATTATGCAAGCCATCAAAGCTAAACAAATTTGATTTTGGAAAAAAAAATCAAAACAAATTGTGCAAACTCAAACAAGAGCAACATTCAACATTTATGACAACTCCAGTTTGCACTTATAAGTAAATTCATCGCAATCAAACTGCTGTATTTATAGCCTAAAATGATGTTTGTAACATTGTCCTTATAAATCGCCAGGAGAAATAAAAGAAAACTTCATTTTCTCATTCCCTTTGTTACACATGCTAGACTTAAATCTCGACAACAAGAATACTCCAAGCATATAAGGTTGAATGCGCCACGCACAAGGACTTCTTGTTAAGTGTGTCTCGTTGATAGAGTAAATCCTTTTCACATACTACTTAGATACCATATATTGTACACTCTCATGTGCTTTAATTTCTCTTTCACATATCGATGGGTATATCGAAAAAATGAGTTTCTTCCATAACCGACAAATATATAGGAAGAGAAAGCATATCGAGAGTTTGATATATCACCGATGGTATATAGAAAAGGGAACCTTTTGGAGTGATAATGAACCAATCTGCCTCCCTTTGTTACAAAATGAGCTCAATAAAATCAATTGTTGGCACAATGTTAATTAGTAAAGACACATGGTTAGAATGGTCTCGACAAGTGGAGAATACTCTCATCTTCAATGATCTTTGGTTTAATATTTCATGACAGAAAGTAAAGCCGAGAAGAACCAAAAGATGCAAAATAAATTAGAGCATGGAAGTACAAGATTTTGAAAACATGGCCTTGATAAGGGCTTCATTGACAAAGAAGGTTTTCATCATGTTCAAGAGTGCAATACTCCTTGGGAAACACATAAGAAATTAAAGGACTTGTATGATTCTTCGAGTTGGAATTCATACATTACACGTGAAGTCTTTCAATCTTGAATTTAATAATGGTGAAGTGATGAAAGTGGTCAAAAATCCTTATTATCAAGCATGATTTTGATGCCACTAGAGTAAAGATCGACATATACATGATTGTGTTCATAAAATCCCTTCTTCCCACCTATTCAACCTACTTGGAGTCTTTGCAAGCAAGCAATCAGTTGAAGACTCTCATCTTTGATCAATTGGTTGAAAAGATGGCCAAAAGAGAAAAGGCCTTTGGGAGAAAAATTGAGTCCACAAGAGAAAGCATTTGCTATGCAAACCAAAAGGGTAATTCTTCCAAGGCCTCCAATAAGGTAGCATATTCAAAAAATGATGGAAATGTTAAGGGAAAAGGGAAGAATAAGGGTTGAATAAACAAAAACAATATGAACAAAGTGGGCAACAAAATGAAAAGCAGAATGATAGACAATTTGTTCTACAAACATGTGGAAGAAAACAGAGCCATAAGGTTCATGAATGCAAGACTCGTGAGAAAAAAATTGAATCTTGTCGCAAATATAAAGAAGAAAACAAAAATAAGAAGACAACCAAAGAACAAGACTCCACCCAATTCACCAATGAATATGTGCTTTCCAGATCAGATGAAGCAAACATTGTTTCAATAAGTACAACATAGTCTGATGCTTGAGTTCTAGACATCGGTTCCACTCAACGTATGACTATTTGATAGGATTTTTATGAGGAAAGTTATGGTCAAGTCTACAACCCAAATGAAAGGGTAAAATTTGACTCAAGTGTCTCGGGTTTCTATATTTCATTCTTCAAAATGTCATATACCTTTCTTAATGAAACAAACCTTCTTGTCTTTGGTGCTCATTCGTCAACAAGGGCACTCCATTTTGTTAAACAATGGGGAAGTCACTATCAAAAGAAAAAGTGACAATGTGCTTGCATAGACTAGATCCGAGGAAGGCAATTTGATAAAACTCGAGTGCATCATTAGTTTTAAGGAATATTTCTCATCTCTTTGAAAATAGAATGTCTACAAGTATGTTGTGGCATGCAAGATTTGGGCATACCAACTATAATAGCATTCGTGTGTTGCAAAATAATGGAGTTTTGGGTTTCACTATCATGTTTGCAAAATTTGAAAAGTGTGAAGCTTGCATTTTGGGTAAACATGCAAGAGGACCTTTTCAAAAGTCAATGTATGCATGATAAACAAGCTAAGCTAATTACTAGAACCTAACACCAAGTAGATTCAATAACTAAGCTAGTTCAACATAAACATCAAGATAAATCCATTAAAAGGAAAGCTTAAACTAATGCATCTAATATTAAAAATATGAAATGCAAGCCATCCTTTGATTTTTTTATGGGCTTTGGATTGTAGACACTTCCTTTAGTGATTCGTACATAGCCACGTGCGATCAAAGGATTTCTCCAAGGAAGAGGAAGAGATCTCACCAATATGGTTTAATTGTCATTTTTGGTTCTTCTCTTACTACTTGCCAAGTAGAAGATGGAAAAGGGTTTCTAGATCAATAAGCCTTCTAATTAAGAAATGCTCTTATCATATGCATATGTCTTACAAGGACATGGTGTAAAGGTGTAAACTTAGAAGGGAGGGGGTAGAATTCTTTATATAGTTTTCCAGATTGGAGAAACTTTCATCCTCATGAATGTGGGACAAAAAGAACTTTATGGATTAGCAAGTGATAAACATGCTTAGAAAGGGTTAAGTATGATTAGGGAAGGTTAATTAGAATTTTCAACTTAAGTGAGTTGGGTGTGATTTAAATTAATCAATTAGATTGATTAATAGACCAAGTTAGGCTTGTAAAAGCCAATTGGAGAGAAGTTGATGGATTCGAAGGATCAAAGAAGGGGAATGACCCAATAAGAGGGTAAATTCATGTTTAGAGGGTTAATTAATCAATATTGGTCAATTAATTAATTAATTAGAATAAGATTATAACTAACAAAGTAATGTTAATTTTCATCCAGAATGAAGGGGAGACTAGTTAATTAACAAAGTGTTGTTAATTAACCGAGATGAAGGGGAGTGTTAGCTAATCAGTGAGAAAGACACTAATTATAACCAAATGATAGAAAATAGGATAAGAAGTGCAATTTTAATGTTAAAACTGTGTAGCTAGATTTAGAAGTCTATGTTTACACCTCTTTAATGTGGTGTAGCACGAGCGACGCCACTTCAAAGATAGTAGACAATTACAGACATCAAATTTTGTAATGGTAGAAGAAAAAATAGTAGGATGGAGGATGCCCCTCGAGTGTCGATGGGGTGATAGAAGAGGTCGATTGATGCTTAAAAGGAATAGAAGAATGATCATGCTTTGAAAGTCAAGCCGATCGGAATAGGAAGAGATGGTTTTTGAACAAATTATGTTAGAGAAAAAGCGTAGGCGTGGAGGGGATTCATTTTTTAACATATCTTGTGGAAAAAAAGGGGTTCATATATGTGAAAAGAAATTGGCTCGATTGGCCATTGTTCAAATAAATTGATTAGAAATAGATTCCAAGGCTCTTTGTGCAGAAGAAACAAAGGAAGGCGGGGAGGGAAGAACTTGATAGGTAGAAAGTGAATTGGAAGATAAGATAGATAGGGAAATGGGAAGATCGCAACGTAGTTGAAGTACCATCTTGGCCTCGAAGGAGCTATTTATTTGATATAAGCACACAACAAAAGGGTAAAATGACATGAAAATCCATAATACTAATTTTTGTTCCATGCTAAAGAACTGACTCAAAGCAAAATACATAAAGCAATGTAGTACAAGAAAGTAAACAAGAAGACCAACAAATAAACATGCAGCAACAAACATACTTAAACAAGTAATGCTCAAGAAGAGTTGTACTAATATTTTTGTTATCCAGCTTCAGTTCCCAAATGTTCGAGTTATACGACATGGGGTTGAAATGATGCCCCAACCAAGGATACATACAAGAGAATATATGGAGGACAAGAGAAGTCCCATGAAAAATAATTTACACCATGAAACCGCCCGAGCAAATATATATGCAAGGGAGACAAACATAGTAAGCAAACCACTTTGTTAATAAAGGTAGATTAAAATTATCCACATGTCCGCGCTAGAACAAGCAAAGCTTTCAAGTAAGATGTTTTGTAGTATAGTTTCCAATATTTAATTTTTTTATTTTTTCACTGTTTTTGGAATTTATAATTTTGTTAATGTTTAGAATTTGCAAGGGTTTTGTGAATATTTTTTAGGAGGTTTTCCGAAACTATGTACAGGAAGAACCAAGCGCCAAGATGCCCCAAGTGAGAGGTGATAATATACAAGGGAGAATCATGCGCATCTATACAAGAACAGGATTGGGTCGGATCAAGGCCAAGACAGATAGGTTCAACATGATAATGAACACATGCCAATGAAGAGCTAAGAAGGAACAAGCGTGCCCCAAGTACAAGTGGCCAAGAAACGCATGATCGAAAGAAAGACAAGATTGTTTATGGGAATGGGGATAGAGTTTTCCCTCAAACATGGTAAAAAAGGAAATATTAAACACATGGATGTTCTAAACGAAGTAAGAACAATTAATGTAATGAAAGGATGCGTAAAAACGTAGCTAGCAGACTCACGATGAAAAGGTGATGAGCCAAAGGCACAAATCGTGAGACAAAATACAAACTAAAGTAAGAGTCTGAACAAGGTCAAAACAACACTTGGTAAGATATTGATCATGTTTTCTCATCGAGATCTAATGTGTGCACGTGGAAATTAATTACTTCTTGAAGGGAAGATTTGATAGACAAAGAAGTGAAGACAAACTAGCCAATGCGTAGGAATGATTTATTTTGAAAGGTGGTTTGTGAATGAAGGGTGGAAGAATATTCATACATTGCTCCACCGCCACACCATGTGTCTATAATCCTGAAGAAGATGTATTTGATTCTCATTGCAACATTTTTCTATTGCCAATCGGGTGTCTATAGCCTCGATAGAGATACTAGAAATACCCCATGAGAGAGTTTTATATTGATTTGCTTTTGATTTTTGATTGATTTTTTTTTTTTTTTCTAAAAACTTATTTCAGCTCTCTTGATTGTTTTGATAAGGGGTTAAGAACCACTGATGGCTTGATGGAAGGATGTGGAAGTGATTGCGATGATGACATTGGCTAGTGTCAACAAATATGCCCAAAGGTCTTCACAAAAATTTATTAAATGTATGATAGTGAGAGGATCTCTAAGAGGTTAGTCATTCTTTAATTTACCAAGGTGATGAAAGACCAAGGTCAAACGGATACCATAAAGATAAATGTCACACAATGAGCATGAATAGACTAACCAAAAGATCACCGAAGGGATGAAAATGGTGGGTGATTTGTTGAGGATATGAAAAGGAAAGGAAATAACATCCATGTGTATACAATACCTAATTGCGATGTTGGGACAAAAAACATCACTCTATGTGATATGATCAAACAAAAATGTGTGTGATTTCTTTGATGAGAGAGACTAGGATCTTTTGTTTATCAAGAGTGATATGATCTCCAATCTCGATGATCTTGGTGAGATCATACTCGATAAGTGACTGCGACTTATCTTGGAACATGGATTTTGTATGTGGGAGCTTGAGTTCCCTATCCATAGTTTTTAACACTTTTTGCCATACTTGATGGTTGTGTTGGTGTGCAATTTTGAATCACGTTTGAATTTTAGATTGGTGGGTGTTTAATTTGTTTGGAGCTTTGGAGATCTTCGAATTTTTTATGTTAGCTTGATGAAGAAACTACGGGGGTTTTCATATAAGATAATTCATGATTTTGTTGATCCCTGGAAGTGGGAGAAGAAGAAGGATGTTGAGGATTGGTGTTATAGATAACAATGGACTTGTCATAGTTATTGATAGAGGGATGATAAGATGGACGAAGAGGATAAGGTCCAACGATTGAAGTGGGCTAGGAGAAGGCCCTAGAATAAAAGGCAATAGGCCACCAGGAGGTGGACCCAGGATAAACGGTAATGGGCTAGAAGAAATCCTAAGGGGAGAAAATGATGGGCTACCCAGAGGTGTCCCATGATAGAGGATGATGGGCTAGAAGGAAGCCCAATGATTGAAGATGATGGGCTACCCAGAGGTGTCCCATAGATAGAAGAGGATGGGCTACCCGAAGGTGTCCCATAAATAGATAACGATGGGCTACTAGGACGTGACCCAAGAATAGAAGGTAAAGGGCTACCGAGAGGTGACCCATATATAGAAGATGAAGGACTTCCCGGAGGTGTCCCATAAATAGAAGATAATGGGCGACACGGCGGTGACCCATGAATAGAAGATAATGGGCTAGAAGGAAGCCCAAGGATAGAAGATAATGGGCTACCAAGAGGTGAACCACATATAGGTGATAATGGGCTACTGGGAGGTGACCCACAGATAAAAGATAATGGGCTACCAGGAGGTGACCCAAAGAGAGATTGTGATTGAGGAATTGTGATATGTAAGGAATGATGGAGTGACAATAGCGTAGAAGATGGATCAAGGATAGACCCGCTTGTTTCGTCATGCAATGGGAAAGATGAAGATGGAAGAACAAGAGGATCAAGTTTGATGATCTTAGGATCTTCCTCCATTTGCGGAACATAGGACTCAACTTCGCCCGAAGATGTGTGTATGCATCAAGGCCAAAATTGAATCCTTACTCTTGATCTTCTACATGAATGTCATCGTATAATTCCATGAACTCATTGATTGATTCTTCATTTTAAAGTAGATCAATCGGATAGTGTTGTGAATTGTTAATAGAAGATTGGGTTGATGGAAGAGGTCCAACAAGTGTTGAAAATTTGTGAAAGATCCCCAAATGGATCTCGCTTGTTCTTCAATGCAATTTAGATCAATTAAGACACCAAAAGCTGATTTATGACTTTTTATAGCATTCACACTAATACAGATCTGAATTTATGGAAGAAGTGCGACTAGGGTTTTGAATAGAAACAAGCCTAAAACTAAACCCGAACTAATTTGAAGACTGTGCAGAATAAATATAGCAGTTTCAGCTGTATTCTAGCAATGGCGACTAGTTTGGTATATAAAATTCCCACAACAGCAATCAAACCAAATAAAATCTGACCTGTGCGTATTGGCAGCGTAATATACATATAAAATCTGACTTTTCTGAGTTAATATTAATCTGAAATTTATATCAGAAATCTGCAGATCTAAAGAGGCTGAAACAGTAATATAAATCCATCCATAATATTGAAAATACCTTCTCCTGAGTTGTAAAAATAAATACAACAGATAGCAGCAAGGATCAGACCTTAGAATGACTTCAAAACATCACATAACAACCAAGGATGAGTCGCTCCAAGAGAGAGAAAATCAAGACAAAGATGGTCGCAACACTCGATCTTCAATTCCTTATCACAAAAACTCCTCAACTACCGCTAGAAAACACCGAAATTGTGTAAGCTCTGTGGAAATTCCTATGTGGAAATTCCTCCTCATCTCCAAGAGGGTTTTCGTCCCTCTCAGAGGCAATATACTAAGGGTTTTCATCCTTAGGATACTTTAATACAAAAGCACCAGGCTTAAGATCAAATTCAAAATTGATAAACTGATTTTATGGTGCTCTACCCAAGCCGCCCCTCTCCTTTTTATAGGAAAAATATTACAAAATGAACTTTTCATCTTCCAATGAAAGAAGAGTGCCAAAATACCCTAGAAATAGGCCCAAACCAAGTTGCACTTCCTCCTAGGACAAATAAACATTAAATAATGGCCCTTCATGCCAAGTCACACTTTCCTTGGGAAGAGCAATAATTTTTATCTTTCCTAGATTCCACTTTCCCTCCTTTGTTAAAGTCGCATTTTGCCTAGGGATGACAAAACACAGCATGGGCCTCTTTTCTATTTTCCCTAGAAAGGACACAATCATAATATTAGACCCAATATACCCATTTAGAGAATATTAATTTATTATTAAGTCAAATAAATTAATACAAGTGCTTTATTAATATTTTTTTGCACTTTGTAATAACTCATTGTGACTTAAATCACCCTTATATTTTTCCTTTGGCCGTCGGGTCAACAAAATGGGCCAAAGGTCTTCGATTTGGAAAAGGGGGCATTATGATTTGGAAAAGGGGGCATTGCAATTTGGAAGTTGATAGAAGTTTGGAAGATGTTTGATGACGAAGTGAGGAGATGGAAGTTGATAGATGAAGATGACTCAAAAGACGAAGTAGATCTAGATTCGGAAGTCTTGAGAGTTGAATTGAATTTAACTTTGGGATAGTTTGGCATTGAGTTGCCTAGAAGATTTCTTAGTGCGGATAGAAGAAGGGGATTGCATAGTAAGTCGGTGGATCGACATAGTGATCAACTTGGATGATTGATCGAGGGATATGGTAAGGAAGTAACGTCACCACTCAACCAAGATTTTAGGAAAAATAAGATCTAAGTACCAAAAATGGGTCGATATAATGCGAGCAACATAACAATACAATGTCAATACTTAGATCAAGTTTCAAAGAAACAAGATGTAAGTATCAAAAAGGGATTGGTATAATGCGAAAGCGTGTAATGACCATGAGAGGAAACTATCCTAGGGTGAAAATGTCCCAATGTTGGTTTAAGACTACCACAAAAATATGAATACGTACCAACACACTTTCAACACTTAAATCTTGTTTTTAAGAAAACAGTTTTAAGTGGGTGCAAAAGTGGTGGACAAAATTTTGGCAGCACTTCAAGGTGTTCTCTTTTGACCAAATAATGCCAAAAACAAGGGAATGTATGAGTGGTGATGAAAAGTACTTGGTGTAACTTCGGCAAAGTTTTTCCTTGTTCGAATAACAAGGTTTTAACTTCAAGGAAGTTTGGCTAAGTACAATCCATGATGAAATATATACAAGGTGCAACTTCAATGGAGTCTTGCCTTGTTCAAAAAACAAGGTTATGACTCCAAGGAAGTATTGCTTTGTAATAGCTCTTTGAAACACGAATTTGGATAATGGTAAAGTTGGCCCCAATGCCAAATGGCTCCCTAGGCTTTTGTTCTCAACACTCGCTAATAACTTGTCTAAGAGAGGTACGCTTTTCTAGAATAAATCCTAGACAAAGTACCATTACCCCAATCAAATTAATGAAAGAGGCCTCATACGGACAACATTTAGCACTCCTCACAGAATTTCTAGTCAAGTAGGTGGTGGGGCACTTCCTATTTCATCAACCAGTTCCCTCAAGGTGTTGACTACTTTGGGGTTCATGTGGTAATCCTCATAATGAGTTTTATGGCTTATGCCAAGATACTTCCCACAATTAAAGTGATTGGGCCTTAGCCTTCTCAGTTGCACTGCAAATATAATGTGAATGAATGGTGTGTTTTTTTATCTTGATCTTAATGTGGTTTTGCACACCATTGGCATCCTGCACATAGTGTAATCAGTAATTTGTTTCAATCTTAATCTTTGACAAATGATTTGGTCCTACAAATAATTAGTAGCTTTTCCATGTAAAAAGAAGATCGCGGTTGTTTTTTAATTCTCAAGGTCGCGAAAGCGCAAGAGAAGAGCATACATAACGTTGAATCCAACTAAGTAAAAATGGGAAAAACGTAACTAAAAACAAGTAAATGCTTTAGAAATATTGATTTGTAAACAAACTCAAATGATTAGTTTTGTGTGTGTAAACCAAAATGTTAGAATGAGGATCAAGGTCGTTTTTGATTCTCAAGGTCGCTCGAAAGCGCAAGAGAAGAGCATACACGACGTTTAATCCCACTTAAGAAATGGAAAACAAAACTAAATCAAAGCATTTAAGTTAGAAATCTGATTTTTAATCAAAAACCGATAAAAATAGACGGAAACACAAATCAAAATATTGAAATCTTGAAATTTGAGCCAAAAGTGCAATAGTATGCTAACGCATGAAGTTTGGACGCTAGCGTGTGAAGTTTGGACGCTAACGTGTGAAGCAATACGCTAAGCGCAAACAAACGAAATGCACAGAAGACAAAATACGAGACGCGTGCAAAAGCGACGCCAACACGTGAACAAAGTGGCGTCAAGACATGAACAACGATGCTAAGACGCGTGCTGGCAGACGCAAAGCGCACAAGGTGAATCGTAGCACGTGAAGTCTATGACGCAAACAAAGAGAAAAAACACAAAAGAACGCTAGCGCAAATCCAAAGAACGGTAGCATAGATGCATAGAACACTAACGCGTGAAGTCAAACGCAAACACAAACAAAGTGAACATTAACACGTGAACTTAAACATTAATGCGGGCGATATAACACGTATTACACAAGCAATTATAACGCTAGCGCAGACAGACTCAACACTAGCGTAGACAACTGTGCTTCTTCAAAAACACGGCAAAATTTTCCAAAAATGTTCAAAAAGCTTGGATTTTTGACGTTGTGCTCCAATTTTAAGCCAAAGCACTTAACCTCCTTCTTGCCTACAAGAGACACATAACACATGCAAACTCAACACAAAATGTTAAGAAACATTAGTTAATTCAAAATATGCAAAAAAAGAGGGTTAGTATGCAAAAATAAATAAACTTAACATAAATAAATGCATGTGAGACAAAGGGATGTCCCATCGAGCATGCCATATGTATGCATGATAAACAAGTTAAGCTAATTACTAGAACCTAACACCAAGTATATTCAATAACTAAGCTAGTTCAACATAACATTAGGATAAAGCCATTAAAAGGAAAAGCTTAAACTAATGTATCTAATATTGAAAAATGTTATAAGTTGAATGTGTTAGTGTGAACATTAATAATGTTTGTGAAATTATATAATCTAGATGATAATATAATATTGTAATAGTTAGGTGAGTGTGAGATATTATTATTATATTTGGGTGTATGTGAGTTGTGAGAACTCACTAATAAATAGTTGTGAAAAAATAAAGCTGGAGAGAATCATGTTGGAGAGATAAGTGGGGATTGGGTAATTGATATGTGATATGGTTTGACTCCTTATACTAAAGGATTTCATTTACCTATTTATATGTGATCTCTTCATAATGAAAAATGTCTCGTTTGAATAATAAAATAGTAGATTTATTGAGTTATTATCAAGTATATCATTTTGTGTTTATCTTGTGCACTCTAATACCAAATAGACATTTGGTACGTGAAAAGCTGATGTGATTCCTCAATATGGCTTGCTAGTTTGTGAAAGGCCAGTGATTTTGTTCTCCAATGCCCTGTGGATGGAAACTTTGTGAAAAAGTATAGTGTGCCTTAATCTATCAATTCTGCAATGCATTGATTTTGACATTGGTATTGACCATATTAAATCTTGATCCACACACACGGAAATCACATTGGTATTGACCGTATTGGCTCAGTGCAGATACAACCCTCCATATCAGTTTTTATAATCATTTTGAGGTAAAATGTTATGGGTTTTGTGTTGTGAAGAGGAGATTATTTTTGTCTTAAATTTTTCATTGCTCGGTGGTTGTCATATTTGTTGGGTGAAAACCAGGGATTTCGCGAGAAGATAAATATTATAGTATTTTTTCCAATTGGTATAGAAAAGTTTGTGTTTGCGGGAGAAGGAAAGAAATTATGCATATACAAATACTACATATTTTGATTGTTGCAATTCTGATTCATATTCACATCCAACTCGACCACAAATAGCTTTAGATCATGTAATAATATCAAACGATTTTGGTATCACTACAAAGCTTTTGAAGCAAGCTTTCCAACACAATTTAAGGTTTCAAGTTATCATAAAAACATCATCGGTCACTTCTCTTGAATGGAGCTCGGCCAACATTTGTCAATGACTTTACAAAGTGTACACAACATTTTATTCTTTATCACCCATGTGGCATCTCTATAGATGTGGTATTTGGTTTGTCTCATGGTCACTAAGTAATTAATTAGTTGTTTAGTCTGCATGTTTTAGGCTAGTGTGTTTATGTCTACATATTTGATTTTAAAGTATTAAATGTGTTAAAATAGATTTTATGGGCTTTGGATTGTACACACTTCCTTTAGCGATCCGTACGTAGCCACATGTGATCAAAGGATTTCTCCAAGGAAGAGGAAGAGATCTCACCAATATGGCTTAATTGTCATTTTTGGTTCTTCTCTTACTACTCTTGCCAAGTAGAAGATGGAAAAGGGTTGCTAGATCAATAAGCCTTCCAATTGAGAAATGCTCTTATCATATGCAGATGTCTTACAAGGACATGGTGTAAAGGTGTAAACTTAGAAGGAGCGGTAGAATTCTTTATATAGTTTTCCAAATTACAAAAATTTCATCCTCGTGAATGTGGAACAAAAAGAGCTTTATGGATTAGCAAGTGATAAACATGCTTAGGAAGGATTGAGTATGATTAGGTAAGGTTAATTAGAATTTTCAACTTAAGTGAGTTGGGTGTGATTAAAAATTAATTAATTAAATTGTAATAGACCAAGTTAGGATTGTAAAAGCCAATCAGATAGAAGTTGATGGATTTTGAAGGATCGGAGAGGGAATGACCCAATAATAGGGTAAATTCACGTTTAGAGGGTTAATTAATATTGGTTAATTAATTAATTAATTAGAATAGGATTATAACTAACAAAGTAATGTTAATTTGCATCCATAATGAAGGGGAGACTAGTTAATTAATGAAGTGTCATTAATTAACAGAAATGAAGGGGAGTGTTAGCTAATTAGCGAGAGAGACGCTAATTGCAACCAAATGATAGAAAATAGGATAAGAAGTGCAATTTTAGTGTTAAAACCGTGTAGCTAAATTTAGGTGTCTACAGTTAGAACTCGGAAGGCTAACTAAAAAAGTGAAGTTGGTTCACTCAGACTCGTGTTCTCTTCCAATTCTCTTTGTTGGTGGTCATAAGTACTTCATATTGTTCATTGACCACTACAACAAAATGACTTGGATATATTTTCTCAAACAAAAATCAAAGGCCTTGAAATGTTTCAAAAATTTCGAACAATGGTGGAAAATGAAGCTCAATCTCGCATTGGGACACTCAAGACTAACAATGGTGGTGAGTTCACTTCAAAAGCATTTGAATCCTATCTCAAGCAAAATGGGATCAAACACCATCTCACAATTCCTCACACTCCTAAACAAAATGGAGTAGTTGAGAGGATGAATAGAACCATGATGAACATGGTTCGTGCAATGTTGTATTTCAAAGGGGTGAATCTGCACTTCTAGGCCGAAGCAACTCAAACAACAATGTACCTCCACAATATATCACCATCAATGGACCTTTAATTGAAAACTCCATATGAAACATGGTGTGGTCATTTTCTTTACCGCAACATTTTCATGTTTTTGAACCCACTTGATATGCATTTGTAATGGATTACTAAAATATAAATGCACATATGTCGAATGTATAATATATTATTAAGCCGCTTTGAGAGGGCAACCTCCTAAGTCTTCTAATAAGACAATAATTGACACATTTCACACCTATGGGAAAGATTTACTCACCCATATATAAAGGTATGATTACAAAGGGTCATACCCCTTCATTATTATTAATTTACACTTAATAAACAACTAAGCAATGAATATAAATATAAGTGTAACGCCCGCTCTATGCGAGCCAAAAATGGAACCTAAAACTAGAGAACAAAATTTGGGATAATTGGTTTTAAGACAAGCTTCTAAACTAAGTGCTTGACCCACTAATGAGCCCGCACAACTAACAAAAACTTCCTAAAACAGGATCCCGTGGTTTAATACGTCTAAACCAAGGCACCAAATTAAATGAGTTCCCGTAACCTTGAGCTCAACTTCGACATTATTTAAAATTTAATCTAAGGTCAAGCTCTAAATACGTCTCACTATAATTTAACAAGAGCAGTTCTCTAATTCACTTTTAAAATTAGTTCACTTGATTAATTTAATTTCACTAGACTAAATTAATCCACTTAGTTAATTTAATCACCCCATATTCAAATTAAGTTATCTCACTTAATTAATTTAATTTCTTCTAAATTAAATTAATTTACTAGAACATTTTAATTTCCCCAAATTAAATTTGTTTTACTTGTTTAATTTAATTTTTCTAATTTAAATTAGTTTACTTGATAAATTTAATTCCTCTAGATTAAATTAACTTGATAAACCATTAAATTAACGACATTCTCTTGGATGATATAAATTCCGCAAATTAAATTAATCTTCTAGAATTAACTTAATTTTCCTTTCCACCCAATTTAAATAAATTAAACTTGTGACTATAGTCTCTTATGTTAATTGAGTATTAAGGGAATATACAAAAAAATATGTAAAATTTTGAGAAAGTTCGTAATGACATGATTATAAGCCTCTTAGTACACCCATGGAACCAAAATCTGAAATTGGCATCGAAGATACCACAAATTTGGTCAACGCCACTTAATACAAACAACTCATGGAAGTTTGCTTTTTGTGACCACGACTAGACCGGATATTTATTTTCATATTGGTTTTTTTCTAGATTCATGCAACAACCCAAGGAAAGTCACTAGTAGCAAGAAAAGAGTTCTTCGATATCCGAAAGGAACAAAGAATTTTGGGCTCAAATACTCCAAGGCAAATGACTTCACATTAGTTGAAGATTCATACTATGCTAGTGATTTTGAAAATGGGAAATGCTTTAAGTTTTTGATGAATTTGGGAACATCGATGATTAGTTGGAAGTCAAAAAGAAATCGGTGCATGTGATTTCTTTAGTAGAAGACTGTGGGGGTTTAGAGGCAACCAGAGGAATTTTGTGGCTCAAAAGGATTCTTTCATATTTACAAGAACAACAGGGTTTGTCAACACCCCTCATGGTTGACAACACATCTGCAATTCAAATGGCAAAAATCTAGTCTTTCACAACCGAACCAAGCATATCAACACAAAATCCGATTTGATTTGGTAGTATGTGAAAGATGGCAAGTGTAAAAGTGCTACATTTCCATATTGTAGAGCAACTAGCATACATCTTGACAAAAGAGATTGGAAGAGAAAAATGGAAAAGTTGAGAGACATGTTTGGTCTCACAACCACCGTTGTGGATTTGTGGGGATATGTAAAATGATTGTAAATAATATAATTTAATCTTAGTTGTAGGGGAGCTTTTGACTTGTAGTGGTAGATGACCTGTTCTTGTAAGAATGTGAAGATTCTTCTTGGAAGGTGAAATGAATATCCATCTATTGGTTATATGTTTGTAATCTTTCTTCATTAGAATCAATCTGAATACAATTTTGGTTTGCACCAAATTATTGTGTATTGTCATTACTTTATTCTTGGCCTTGCAATCCATAACAAGGAAAGCTAGTAAAATAGTGTAAAGGTGTTAGCAAAGACTATAATATATTTGAAGATTCAAACTAGGCAAATTGGTTTGTAAATATTACAAGATAATAGTGGAGATGAGAAGGCATAGCTTCACACTTATGGAGTTTTCCCACATTGGGTTTCTCCAAAGTAAACTCTTGAGTTAGCCTCTCATTAATGAGTACTTGATTTATTAAATTGCTTACTTTCATTCCATGCAACAGTTTCACAAACTTGAGCACTTAAGAAAGCTTAAGATTGATATGTTTAATTTATTACAAACCATATGTTGGCTATATATTAGTAATCTTTCTTCATTCAAATCAACGTGAATATAAATTTGGTTTGCACCAAATTAGTGTTTATCGTCATTACATTATTTGTCATTTCCCTTATTGGCGACAAGTGTAAATGGAAGAACTTATCCCATTCCTTCCTCATGGGACTAAGGGTTTGGAGCTAAAGGAAAGTTGTCTAAAAACATTTGGATTAGTTTTAGGAAATATTGCACTCTTTATGTTGTATTCCTATTCGATGACTAACACTCCAATAGATGAAATAAATTACTTAGTTAATTAGTTGTTTGGTGAGCATATATGCTCAAATTAGAAATAGACTTTAAAATTATAAGGTCGCACATAAGTTATGATATAGCACCCCTTATGTTATAAAAGGAGGATGTTTGGCCATTATGGCATATGTTGAATCTGATTATTTCTTTTGGGTAAAGGTTGTACCTTTCCTCTCTCTCTCATCAAGGACGAAAACCCTTGATAATGGAACTTGTCTTGGAAACGAAAACCCTCAAGCAAGAATATTTGGAATTATTGAACATCTCAAGGAATTTGGAACTAATCCTTTCTATCTAGCCCCAGTGCGACTTGTATCATGAGCATGTTGGATATGTTTTGATGGATGTATGGTATGATTTCTTGTATGGATGGACTTATACTAATTATTAAAAGTGAAAACAATCATTTCCTTACATGTTTGAGCTATCGATTCATTATTTCCAAGAGGGGCGAATTGCTTGTAGGTCAGATTTGGCATGCTTGTGTGGATGTTTCGCAAACCGATTTGATATTTGCATTCTTTATATTTTTAAACCCAAAGATCCCAAGTTTCGTGAATTTTGGAGCTTCCTAGGTAAAGTTATGAATTTTTAAAGTAACTTTGTAGACAAGGGTTTATTGAAATTCATATCTTCAATTCTAGGGCACTAAAAATCAATTTTTCTTCATATTTTGATTGTTGGTAATTAATCATAATTTTTGAACTTGATTGGGCATATTTTCAGCAAGTTTAGGGCATCCAAAAGTGAGTGGGAGTTCCCAAAATAGGTCGCTTCCCTAGGAAGGGAAAAATTGCAAGTTTCCATGTGCATATTCAATCACATATCCAAGCGCAAAAGGCTGATTACAATCATCTAAAAAATAATTTCAGTCATCTCTCATTCAGCCCAAGCTATTTTCCGGAAGTCCCCCAAAAAAGGACATTACATTATTCCTAGCATGACAATCCATAGTAAGGCAAGGTAGTAAAACATTGTGAAGGTGCTAGCACGGACTGCAATGTATTTGAAGGCTCAAATTGAGAAAATTGGTTTGTAAATATTGCAAGATAATAGTGGAGATGAGAAGGCATAGCTTCACACTTGTGGATTTTTTCTACATTGGGTTTCTCCAAGGTAAAATCTTGTGTTAACCTCTCATTAATGTGTTCTTGATCTATAGATTTTTTATTTTCCTTCCATGCAACTATTTCACTAACTCAAGCATTTAAGAAAAGATTGATATGTTTGGTTGATTACAAGCCATCCCGTTGGCTATATGTTTGTAATCTCTCTTAATTTGAATCAATGTGAATATAATTTTGGTTTGAGCCAAACTATTGTTTATCGTCATTACATTATTCCTAACTCGACAATCCCTAGCAAGGCAAGCTAGTAAAACATTGTAAAGGTGCTAGTAAAGACTATAATGTATTTAAAGGCTCAAATTGAACAATTTGATTTGTAAATGTTGAAAGGTAATAGTGGAAATGAGAAGGCATAGCTTCACGCGTAAAGAGTTTTTCCACATTGGGTTTCTCCAAGGTAAATTCGTGTTAGCCTCTCATTAATGTGTGCTTGATTCATTAAATTGTTTACTTTCATTCCCGCAACTACTTCACTAACTCAAGCACTTCGTAAAGGTTAAGATTGATATTTTTAGTTGATTACAAGCATAGTATTCTCCTAACGAAAAAAGAAGTGGATTTCAATCTCATGTAAGTTGAAGAATTTTCACTCTCTTTGTTGCACTACAGGTCTTGTGGAAGAGACATTTTGGTAGTAGCATAGAAGGGTTATGAAATCTAATATATAGGCATTCTAAGCATCCATGTGAACATGTACAAAATCGCATAGTAGTTATATGACATAGGTGTCATCGATAGATGTGTAGCAAATATCAATTGGTAGCCCTATGAAACTTGCTAGTTTTAATAACATAGAACATTGGATCAGCACGTAAGGAAATGTAAATCTGTGTTGGTGAATTGTTCATTGGAATATCCAAGTCAATTATAGATAAAAAGCACAATCTTGAAAAAAAGGTAACAAAAGAACTAACGATAACAACCATAAAAGTACTTGTGGAAATGGTTTCAGGTTGATCTAGGAATCCAACAAACATGCCCAATACAAGCCAAAAGCAAGTTGGACCCCCAGCATGTAGACTGGGGTTAAGTAACCTAGTGCATGAAAGGTTGGAGTTAGAGGTTGTTTGTGGGGAAAAAGCTGCCAACCATTGCAATGCGATGGATATGTGGTGGTTTTTAGGGAATGGAAATCTGTGATATGGCAGGAATTTAGATAACATGAAGCCTCGGAGCCTCGATAAAACAAATTAACCACACATTACCTCGTAATATCCATTTCACATCATCACAAAACTGAAAGTTTCATACAAAAGGTTGTGTAACAACATTAAGGCAACCTAGAATACAGGATTTAAGCCTAAGAAATCATCTAAACATATTCTATAATTGCTCAACAGAATAAGGTGAAAATCCATCACATCAAAGCATACTAACCAATGAGACAATACAAAAGTATCAATTTCGAAAATAGCACTTCAAAAATTAACAGATTTTACTGTCAAACCTTGGAAATTTTCATCTATTAAGAAAACTATTGATTGTGTTTGGCATAAATAAAGTGTTATCAATTCCATTTATTGAAAAATGGGATGCTATAATAACTCCACAGCAGGAATAATAAGAGATTTTGAGAACTAAACAAGAGACAACAAGATGATATATAAAGGAAACAAAAACTAAACATTTTACAAACTGAGTGTTGGGTGAGAAGAAAAGAAACTTTATGAAGTCCACACAAGCATAACCCATAATCTATTTTCAACTACAAAGGTAACACACATAAAATGTGGCTAATTGTAATTGCACATTTTAGTCATGCTCGTGAATACTTAATAAGCGCATCGTTTGATATGTTTCATGAGATCTAGAGATCTCCACTCAATTATCCACAAATAATTAAATTTTGTTCTTATGGCTTTTTTATATAATAAGATACCATGTGCATATATGAATTTTAATCAGCCTCCAAAACACTTTGGACAATTAAGGCATCCTTTAGCTCCACAATTGTGACAAGGTACAAAAGAAACCTCCCCTCCAGCTATGGGCTCGAAAGAAACCTCCTTAGAAAGTTTAAATGTTCCCATATTTATTTTACCTAATCCCTTGCACTTCAAACAAGAAACTACGTTCAAACCACCACATCTTTTGCATATGCCTAGAGAACTACATACAAAAACAATAGTCATGTAAGTTTGTAACAGGAAAAGGAAACAACCATACTAAACTACCTTAAACCATCATGCATCTTCCACAAATGCTTATGGATTTATAGGCATAAAGAAAATTAAAATTTGTTAAAAGGAATCAACCATACAACACCTCCAAACAAGGGATTAGATATCACAATGTATAACGATTCAATAAGTGCATGTGCAACAAGAACCAACCAAATGCCCATATATATGAGTTTTATTAGTTTAAAGGCTTGAAGCACGTGAAAGGTTCTGAATTTTCTAAAAACCTCAACACTACCTATTTTTTATTAACATTCTCTCTTTGAAAAGAACATTATATGAGTTAAGAGAACATATGACAATAAAAGAGCTTCTTCTTTTTTGTAAGTAAAAAGAGCATTTAAAAATACACTATACTAGAAATAAATTGATTATCAATTTTGATTAGTTAATGCAAAATTTAAATGATTTACATATTGGTAAAGCCTATGACAGAAAAGCATCGTCTTTCATCACTAAAATGCTAACTTGTCTTGCTTTTGGATTGAAATTTGTGAAGATGGTGAGCATTCTATTCTCTAGTGCTTCCTCATTTGTTTTTTTCAACAATGTCCTTTCCTCATGTATTGTGATTCATCATTCCATACAGCGAGGCTTCCTCTAGAACCTTATCTCTATGTGCTTACAACTGATGCATTGGGATATTTATTGGAAGCTGCCCATGTTCAAAACAAAATGAGGTATTTCTTTGCAGGATGGTTTTGAGATGCTTAACAATCATTTTGCAGATGACTCTCTTCTCTCCATTCAAGCAACCCAAGACTCAGTTGATGGAGCCAGAGATTGCTTAAATTCATTTTACACAATTTCTAGGGCTATCGTCAATCATCATAAGACCGAACTTTGGCTGCTTGGTTGGGATAACCCACCTTCTTGGATTCCTACAGAGTCATCCTTTATTAACCCTGTAGTTATTGTTAGATAGTTGGGCATACCCTTCGGGTTGGATCTCTCTTGGATTAACATGTGGGATCGGGTTCTCCAACCCTTTCAGAATAAAATTATTTGTTGGCAGAAGAAAGACCTTTCTTTGGCAGGCAAAATGACAGTGTTGAGCAGAATACTTCAAGCCTCTCATATATATTATGTTTCTTGTTGGCTGCCTTCCAAGACACAATTTCTTTGTCTTGAATGGATTTTGAGATCATATTTGTGATCCCAATATGGTAGCATTTGGGGTCTACTTATGATTTCATGGGTTGTTTGCATCTTACCCAAGGAGAAGGATGGATTGGGGTTAATTGACATTGCCACTCAAGGGTGTATTCTTGAAGCCAAGTGGTTGATCTGTGGCTTTGAGGGGTATTTTCTTGGCAAGTTCTTATGAGGCATAGACTACTTGTTGCCCGACATTTTGGCACTATGTGATATTATTGTTGATCCTCATAATTTCCATATGGAAGGATCTTTTGTATTAAAGAGTATTTGGGTTGCATGGAGAAGAATTGCAGGTGTCCGGTAGTTAGACATTTTGGGACTTAGACCAAAGGCTTATTTGGAACTCAGCCAAAGGCCCATTTGGAACTAGCAGCTACAAGATATTTGTTTAGCCAATATGCCACGATTTCAAGCATGCAAACTAAGCAAGAAAGGGATTTTCTTCTGGGGTGACACGTGGGATGCCAACTCCTGCAACTAGAAATTGGTGGTCTTAAGCCTGTGAATTAGTTTTATCTTCTGCATATAGGTCTCCCATAAAAGATATTCATAATCTTATCCCACAAGAGGACCTGTTTAAGTTAAATTTGGCGATGAAAGGTCCCATTTGGCGAGATTAGGGATGAATGCATCCCAAATCTCAATATGCTACAAAACATTTGTATCATATTTTGCATTAGAAATGTACTCTCACTCCTGTTCTCAATGCTAGATGGATTGCCTCTCATGCAAAAGTCTTGTGGATCCGTAGGTTGCGTAGTGTGTGTTCACTAAAGATCTCATATAAGCTATGGATTTCCGCCTGGCTTGTGATTTATCAGGGACTTCCCACCAAAGCTCGGTTATCCAAGAGTGGTCTTCCCTTTTGTGTTAAGTTGGAGACAATTTAAACACCTTTTGTGGGACTGTCGATTTGTGATATTTTGTTGTAAACTTGTTCAATCTAAACCGGCAGCCACTCCTCAAGGTAATCTTCATTGGTGGGCAGCTCTCTTTGGCGACTATAATACTTTTATAAGTGGTCTTTTTAGGAGTATATAGAATTGTGTTCCGGTTTCTACCTTATTTATCCTTAGGAAACTTATATGCAGCTCAGTTTTATGGAATGAAGTATGCATTTTTATGCTTTTGTAACACCCGAAAGGAGAAGTGCAAGAAGTAGGTTTATTTTTTATAAAGGAAGCCAAGAAGCTTCGACCAAGGGATTATTCAAATTTTATTGTTGTACTTGTTGCTTCAAGTAAAAAGTTGTAATATTAATTGTATTTCTCGTTTATAGTTCTCTATGCTTTTGTACAATGTCTTTCTTGTAAATATTGTTTTTTGTTAATATATGAAGCATCTATTCAAAAAAATAAGAATAATAAACAATAAAAATGAGGATGCGGTATTGTGAATAAGGATCTTAAGACATAAGTTTTTGGCTCCCTTAGATTTAATTGTTAAGAGAAAACAGTTTCCTAGATTACTCCATTATTTTTGTTTATGGAGACCAAAATTCCTCTTATTCTTCATTAAGATGGATAATGTGATTTTAACTAAAAAGATTGTGAGTGATCTCACTTTACTTCATTGTCAAAACAAGGTAACCTCCTTTCCATAAAGTTAAAACTTTTTGTTGGGAAGACCAATTCCTTTGCCAATGACACCTTGCTCATTTGTTCATTTGTCAAAGACTTGAGATAGGAGCAAGAGGCAAGGGGAGAGAGAGATGGGCATCCTTATGAGATTTGATGTGTTTCCACGTACACTAGGATTCGTAATGATCCCTTTTCCAAGC
Organism: Taxus wallichiana var. yunnanensis; assembly: GCA_018340775.1. Lineage (NCBI taxonomy): Eukaryota > Viridiplantae > Streptophyta > Pinopsida > Cupressales > Taxaceae > Taxus > Taxus wallichiana. The sequence continues at coordinate 174,685,485 of CM031244.1, forward strand.
TAGTTCAATTTGGACACTTTTAGCCTATTCCACTTCCCAAGGAAAGAAAGAAATGAACAAGGGAAGTAATTTTCATGTTTTTCAGTTATTTTTGTGAGCATTGCATTCTTCTTTAATAGTTTTCTACATAAAGTCAGGTTGGTTGGGTTAAGAAGGTGAAAAGCCAAAGAAAAATAAAATAAAAGTATCCATTATGAGGTCGGTCCTAATTGGAAGCTTTCTAATTGGGTTTGGCGCCACAACAAGGTATAAAAGGGGTCGTTTGGCTCATTTGTGCATCATGATCTTGTCTAAAAATTAACTTTGCATGGTTTTTGGGTTGATTGCTCAATTACTTCCACTTAAGGGTGAAAATCCTTTGGTGTGGCCAACAAGGAGGATGAAAACCTTCCTTGCTTGATTGAAGAATGAAAACTCTTCAATTTATTGAGGATTCTCCATCCCGGGGTTTCCAAAGTGCTTCAAGAAGATTGATGTTGCAGATTTTCAGCTAGGGTTTGATTCTACAGTGATTTTCAACCCCTCTCCTAGGGGAGCGACCCACCTTGGGAAAGAGTTAGGTGGTTTCTAGGGCACAACTTTCAACTCAATCATCATTGCATTCTTCATATTTTTAGCAGCTGAATCTATATTTGGAATTCATTTTTGGGCTTGGAATCATTCATTTCAAGCTACTTTGTTTTCTATTATCATTTATTCAATTTCCAGCTTGGGTTTGAAGGCTGATTTCTTGGTTAATATTGGTTCTAAAATATTTGTAAGTGTCCCTACATGTTTTGGATGGCGTGAATAGTCCAAGTTTGAAGAGTTATCAATTTTTCTTGCCATTGTTATAAAAAACAGACTCACTGTAATTTTCAGTTAGCTGTCATAAAATTCGATTCATTGTCTATGGGGTTTGTGCAATTTTGTAATGTCCCCAATGAGACAATTTTGCCCCTAAAAGAAACAACTACAAATCCAATCCAAAATAGCAATTTATAGATGACGTACTTGAAATAAATAGTGCATATCTGAATTATTACTGAAAAGTGCGACTTGCCTGATGATGGAAAACATTCACAACTGAAGCAAAATCACCCAAATATTATGCAAAACAGATCAACAATATTTATAAGGACAAAAACGTTAGAAAAATACCATATTTGGATCAACTGAACAGTGGAATATATTTATTAAAATCAGTAGATGAACAATTCTTAGACAACCTTGAAAATAGAGTTTTCTCGGCTGATTTTGGCTTCAAACAATATGACAAAGATGTTGGTGCTAAGATCCAAGACAACCGTGCCCTAGAATGTATCAAACTCCACCCACAAGGGTATAGATAACCCTAGATCTGGCTGAATCTGAAGGTAGAAATATGCCCCAACACTTGTGTCTTCAAACCCTAGCTAGAAACAATATAAATCTACAACTTTTCCCTTCAACAACTGCTGGAAATCTGAAATATAGCTTTGAAAATCAATGAAAGCTCCTGAATAGAACCTCCTCACATAAGGGAAGAAGAGTTTTCGTTCTTCTTCCAAGGCTAAAGAGGGTTTTCGTCTTCTCAAGCAAGACTACAAAGGGTTTTCGTCCTCCCAAGCAAGACTACAAAGGGTTTTTGTCCTAAGGAGTATAAATCAAAGCATGCAAGCTTAGACCAAAATTCTGAATTGATAAGATGTCAAAAAGATATCCTCTCCTATGCATGGCGACCTCCTTTTATAAGTTGTCTTGGCCTTTTTGCCACCCAAAACAACCAATCAGCTTCTTTTGCCTCATTTAATGTTTTTCACTTGCTTTATTTCATCCCCTATGGGTCGCATTTTTCCTCTAGGGACAAATAAAACATAAAGTTACTTTTTCTTTTTCTATTTTGTCATTAATAAATTAAGTGCTTATAATAATATTTTATGATGCACTTTATAATTAATTTATTATGACTTAGTTTCCCTTTTTCTCATCCCTTAGCCGTCGGGAAACAATGAATGGGCTAAGGGTCTTCGACCAAGAAGGGGATATTACATGTCCCTTTGTTTTGAGTTTCACTAGAAAGGGCCATAAAAATACTTGTTTCTAAATCCATTTGGGTCCTCGATGGGATTAGAAGATTAATTTTTTTAGGAATTTTACCTATGTGTTTTTAAGTCATCTCAAGATGACCACCATGAGTAGTCATTAACATAATGAGAAATATTCCTCATATTTTTGTTAGTAATCACAGGCAAGGGACCCACAGCACACCCTAATCATTTTTAGTGGGGGAACTTTGAATGTTATCCGCCGCTTTGGGCTTCTCACCCTCTAGCTTCTTTGCCCATTAGAAAAGCTTTTTGGAGTGTGTATTGCCATATAAATCATCCTTGTCTCTTTATCCTAACCTTTAGCTCCTCCATATAGTGGTGAAAAACCTAGTGTTATAGGAAGGCATGTACCCCCATGCCCAATTGGCTAAATAAGGTTAAATAGAAGTGGATTGAACCCGGTGAACAATTCAGTTTCTTGGCGTTTTCTTTTCCTTTCAATCCATGCCTTCGGATCTTTGGTCTTATGTGATCTAGCATGTGGAAAAAGAAGTGGAATTATAGGTTTTCAAACCCCTTCCCCTTTGGAAAAGTTCAAGTTTTCTCCAAAGTTTGAGCTGTTATGCATGTCTACTATTCTCGTGTTGGGCCCCCTCAAGGACGCCTATTTCAAGCTAGAGAAATTCTCAAACACTTTCTCTGGGCCAAAGAGTTCTAATGGGATATCTAATGTATGCCCAAAGCGTTTGGTGTCCTAGGGCTCCCGACATTCAAACTCAAGGTCATGCCCCTGTAATGTCCCTTTCTCAATGCTAATCCTTTCGGAAGACTTTTAGCCCATTCCACTTCCCATGGGAAAGAAGGAAATGAACAAGGGGAGTAATTGTCATGTTTTTTTCTTGTTTTTGTAAGCATTGCATTCTTTTTTAGTAGTTTTCTATGTATAGGCAAGTCTCCTAGGAAAGATGAAAGCCAATGAAAGAATAAAAGGAAAAAGGAATTATTAATTCCCCCAAGGAGGTCGGTCTTCTTAAGAAGACTTTGATTGGTTTTGGCGCCACATTAAGCTATAAGAAGGGGTTGCTTGGCTTGGAGGAAGGGATGCATACTTATGGAATTATTTCTCTTGGAGTTGGGAGTTTGTGTAATGCCCCCTTTTTCAAATTGAGGCCAAATGCAAGACTTCTTGCTACTCTCTTCCCGTGGCCAAGAAGAATAAGAGAACAAGGGAAGTAAGTGAGCTTCATTTCTGTTTTCCTTTATTATTTTTAATATTTTTCTTTAGTGTTTATCTCCCTTAGGCAGGTCGGCTAGGATTATGAGTTTCCCAACAAATAATTAATAGATAAAGTGAGCTTGGAGGTCTGTCCTCATCTATTTGGCCTTTGGCGCCAAGCAAGGGGTATAAAAGAGGTTGTATGGCCTCATTTGGAGATCATTTTTTCGCGCATTTACACTTACACTTGGTTTGTTGGGCTGGTTGCTCAATACTATTCCACTTGAGAACGAAAACCCTCTTGTGTGGCATCTAAGGAGGACGAAACCCTTCCTTGTGGCTTGATGGAGAAGGAAGACACTCCATTTTGGTGAATTAAAGATCTCTATAGAAGATTCTTTTGCAGATTTGGATCAAGAAGAAGACCTATAAGGATTTTATATATTCTTGGAGCCCTCTCCTAGGGGAGCAACTAGGGTAGATGTCATTCTAAGTGCCTTCTAGGGCAAGGCGCTCATTTATTTATTGATATTCAGCATTGATATAATTAATAAGGCTGAAATCACTCTTATTTGGGCATTGTTGGAGTTTGGAAACCCTCATTTTGATTATTTATGTTTGTTGCACTTTTGTTGTTAATAGTTAATTTTCCAGCTATGTAATTTCTTGATTTGCATGGTCGAAATTGTTCTAAGGTGATCCTTAAAGGTCTATAAATATTGTGGACTAATCAGGGTGATATTTGGGTGAAATCTTGTGTTTTGCAGATTGGTGTTATAAAAGCCACATCGTTGTTGCATCCGATTTAATTTTCATTTTTCTGGTCCAAAATCAGATTTAAATCAGATTGGAGTTTGTTCTAAAACCCTTATTTTCAATTTCAGCCCTAAAAAGGGACATTACACTTGTTTGCTTTCTCTCACATCCATTGAGGATGAAAACCCTCATGGAGAACCTATTGAGAATGAAACCTCTCAATAGTGAGTTGGTTTGAAGATGAAACCCCTCGAACTTGAAACAAGGGGGTCTCATAAAGAGTTATTTTCATATTTGAAGGCATTTCCAGCCCTCTCCTAAGGTGGCGATTTTCCCTAAAGTGGCATTAGGGGTCTTCTAGGGCACGACAACATCAAACTCAGCCATCATTGTGTTTCTCATATTTTTAGTAGCTGGAATCTACATTTGGACTTCATTTTTGGGCTTGGAATCCTTCATTTCCAGCCATTTTTGTAAGGGTTTACACTGCTGTTATTATATTTAATTAAATAAATTCTAATTGGGGTTTGAAGGCTTATTTCTTGGTTTATACTTGTTCTAAAATATTTCTAAGTTGCCCTACATGCTTTGGATGGTGTGAATGATGCATTTTTGAAGAGATATTGCATTTTCTTGTTGTTATAAAAATCAGACTATTGTACCTTGTCATAAATTTTCAATTTGTTGTCATAATTTTCAGTTTACTACCTATTAGCGTTTGTGCAATTTCCTTTCCTTTTCAGTTAGAGCCCATAAAAGGAAATTACAGTGGTATCAGAGCATCAATCTTCCCATCCTGAGGGTATTCATGCAAGAACATGACAAAGGGTACATCTACTATCAAAGGAGAGAAAAAGAAATCAGATCAGCTGTTTGAAAAGCCTAACATGGCCAACCAGGATTCCCAAGAGGCCAAAATTGATAGACTCATTGAAGTGAAAGAAAGGTTGGCAGACACAAGAGTTTCGCTATCCCTAACCCTAAAAAAACTTCATGAGCCAAGGCTTCACAATGGCGAGGGAAGCTCATCAGGGGTTCACAATACAAGGCAACCCCAAGGGTCGAATTTTGGATCAGCTACGAGGCCTACTTTCTGGTAAGGGAAGAAGTCGTTCGGAGGTGGATACACAACATTTAGTAAAAAATATCCGCCAACTATGAAGATTATAGGGCTCTTCCGAATGAGATTCGTGATGTCATTTTGCTTGTGAAGTTCATAGGAATAAGCAAGGGTAGGTCAAGGCCCGAGCCTAGACCTCAAGCACCACAGAAGGATCTTCAACATGCCTTGAGGAAAGTGACACTCTCCACATTTGATGGTTCCAACAAGGGGACAATGGTGCATGGATGAAGATGCTAGGGTTAAACCCTAGACCTCAAGAATATGCCAAGGAGCCAAACCCAAGAGAGTTTCTCTTGAAAGAAGAAAAAGAACCAGCAAAGGTAGCAGATACATCAACACCTCAAGAGGGTTTTGAGGGGGAGTCCCAAGAAGACCATGTTGAGGGGCATGTATATGAGAAAAGAGCTTTATCGGTTGCTAATGTTGATTTTCAGTTGGCTGGAATTTCTAGAACAGCAACATATAAGAAGCGGGTTAATGGTGTTCATGACTCTAGCAAGAACTATGAAGATGCTCCATACATGTGTCAACAAAGTATGGGTGAAGTCAAGGTGGAAAGAGCTTCACTTATTGAATATGAAGAGTCAAAGGTGAAGGAGAATGCTGATCCTAACTCAAAAATTCTGAGTCACAAGGTTGGAAGTGTTGAAGATATCTCAGCAAACCTTCATCCGGCAAGGGAAGGTGAACAAATTAAGGACAGCCAAAGGTATGAGAGTGTTTCAAAATTGTTGATTCATACTATGCCATTCCAGATTTGTTGTCATCATGGGCAGCATGATGAAAAGGATAGCCATATGCAAATGTGTGGTCATCATGAGAAGCAATCGCAAGAGGGAAGAAAGTGAAGGACACATGGAGTAGCAAAGAGCACATAGGTCCTTTCATACAAGTTCTAAATTGTTTGTACATGAAAGTTTGGGAACTGGGTGATCTTTTGAGATACAAGAAGGATATGGGTTTTGAAGAGTTCAATATTACTATTTCTAATGAATTCTTTATCTCATGTTTTTGGTTAGAAAAGAGGTTCTTGAGCAGTCCTATAAAGTATGCTATGCATTCTAACGAAGCATGGAGAATCATTGCTCACAATTCATAGGGCACTCCTTGGAAACAAATCCTACACTTGAAGACAGGGCTATGGAGGAAGTCACCATGGTCGGGGCAGTGAGATGCTTGATGGATAAGCCATATGGTCTTTATGTTGATTATCAAATGCTTCCCATGCAACATAGTTTGGGGTTCAATAATATAACTCAAAGATCACTAGCGGATAGTGGTGTCCAACATGCCATGGAATTGAACATTGGTTGTCATTCCTCAAGGGCTGATTGGAGATCTAGCTACAAGCAGAATTTGATTGTCATGCACGTGGTTTCAGTCATTGAAGTAAGTAGTTTTCAGCTTATAGCTGTTGTTGAAGAATTTTCAGTCAAGGGTTGTTTCCAACCCTGAATCACTCACATGGCTGAGTTTGGCGAAGGATGTCATGTATGACAGCTACTGTACCAATATTTTATTTGCTGCCAGCAACAGTACCAGCCCCTTTTACACTTGTATGACAGTCATAAAAATGTTTTTAGTCACATGGTGTGAAGGAGAACTCAAGGAGGATGTGTTTCTTCAAATGGGCTTCACTATTCCGGGTTGTAGAGCTGCTGTCATTCATATTTTCAGCTTGCCCAACATTGTACTTGCAGCCATACAAGTAGTCTCAGCCATACATAGGAGTAATCTTCAGTTTGTTGATGTTGTTGAAGCATTTTCAGTCCCCATATGGTTGATTCCAACCCCTATATCACTGTCATTTCTGAATTTTGTGAAGAATTTGAAGTATGGCAGCTGTTATCCTATTCTTTTTGTTGTTGTCCACATCAGAACCAGCCCCTTAACCCTTTTTATGATAGTCACAAAAGTGTTTTCCATCACAAGGTGAAAGGATTTTCCACCTACCATCAACGAGAGATTGTTTGTCATTTTAGGAGAGTTTTTGGCTACCACAAAGCTGAATTTGAGTGAAAAATTGCAATGGTACAATTACAACCATGCTTGGGAAGCATGAATGGACCTTTGAGAGTCCATCATATGAAGGGGAATTTTGAGGAGAATGCAAGCAAAGGAAGAAAGCTAGTCCACATATCTATGAGGCATGAAGAAGTAATGTTGAGAGCTCTTGTTTTTCTTAATAAGTTTGTTCCATGTGCAGGTACAAGAATAGAAAAGGAAGAGCAGCTGAGTTTATTTCCCACCCAAACAAATGGTGGAGCATATGGGTTTGCAGCTGAAGATGGAGAGTTTTCAGCCCTTGTATGGCTACCTACCGCTTCTACATCAATCACGTTACTGAAGCTTGCATGGGTTTGTCATATTTATATCATTTCTATATTGCTGGTCATAATATTTTCAGTCATGAACAGCTGTACACTTGTGCAATTTAAGAAGGTTTCCTTGCATGGTAATGTTAGTGGAGGGGCTCCACTATTGAAGACAATCTTCCCAGCCATCCTAGTGCTGATTTGGATGGAATTCCAAGTGACTTGTGGCTGTTATGACTTGTTTCCAGCTTACATGCAAGTTGTGTTGTGCCATGCTTTGGAGGGATCAACCCATGGTAACATTATGGGACCCATTGGAGCTCAAGGCTATAGTCATGAAGCAAGTGTATGGGATCCTTCATCACAAGAGAAGAGCAAATGGGTACCTCGAGGGCACTTTGGGGCAGCCTTTGGCCTTAAGGGAGTGTATGAAAGATGTTCTCATGCTTTGGGTAGAAGGCTTCATTGAGGGAGAGCATATAGATGTGGGTGATGGATGGAGTAGACTTCATGATAATTGTTGGCAGAGGTTGTTCGACTTGACATCTATGGGATTTAGATGTTTTGGTTATCATAGTATGATGGTACTTGGGCATATGAGCTTGTTTTGGCAAGAGCTCTTTCATTTGACAGGTACAAGATCCAGATTATTGGAGCATCCAAGCTTGCAATTGCTTGAGGGCAAGCAATTTTGGGAGGGAAGACTATAATGTCCCTTTCTCAAAGCTAGACCTTTGGAAGACTTTGAGCCCATTCCACTTCCGTGGGCAAGAAGGAAATGAACAAGGGGAGTAATTGTCATGTTTTTCAATTGTTTTCATGAGCATTGCATTCTTTTTTAGTAGTTTTCTATGTATAGTCAGGTCGGCTGGGAAAGATGAAAAGCCAATGGAAGAATAGAAGGAAAAAGGAACTATTAATTCCCCAAGGAGGTCAGTCTTCTTAAGAAGACTTTAATTGGTTTTGGCGCCACATCAAGCTATAAGAAGGGGTCGCTTGGCTTGGAGGAGGATATGCATACTTTTGGAATTATTTCTCTTGGAGTTGGGAGCTTGTTTACTTTCTCTCGTCCAATGAGGACGAAAAACTCTCCTGGAGAACCTATTGAGAACGAAACCTCTCAATAGTGAGCTGGTTTGAGGACGAAACCCCTCAAGCTTTGCAACAAGGTGGTCTCATAAAGAGTTATTTTCAGATTTGAAGGCATTTCCAGCCCTCTCCTAGGGTGGCAACTTTCCTTAAGGTGGAATTGGGGTCTTCTAGATCACGGCAACATCAAACTCAACCATCGAGTGTTTCTCATATTTTAATTTTTAGTAGCTGGAATCTACATTTGGACTTCATTTTGGGGCTTAGAATCCTTCATTTCCAGCCATCTTTGTAAGGGTTTACACTATTGTTATTATATTTAATTAAATAAATTCTAGCTGGGGTTTGAAGGCTTATTTCTTGGTTTATACTTGTTCTAAAATATTGCTGAGTTTCCCCACATGCTTTGGATTATGTGAATGATGCATTTTTGAAGAGATATTGTATTTTCCTTGTTATAAAAATCAGGCTGTTGTACCTTGCTGTCATAAATTTTCAATTGGCTGTCATAATTTTCAATTTACTATATATTGGGGTTTGTGCAATTTCCCTTCCTTTTTAATTAGATCCCGAAAAGGGACATTACAGCTCTATGCGCCAAATGGGTCCTTCAAGTGCTTTTAAAGGTGATGAATCCTAAAAATCCTCGTAAATTACATCACTCTTAGATGGCCTATGAGAAAATGAGCCTAGAATGGATTAAATTTGCAATCCCTCCTACCTACTCGAGTTCGTGTCAAAATTGTTGCCACATTTGTGGCCAAAAGCATTTAGAAATCTTGGGAACTATTGAAACCGCGCTTAATTTGGGAAAAGGTTAGTGCCGTAATGGGTTGTCTCAATTCTCTCTCCTATAATCGTCTCCAATTCTCTCTTACTAGAATGTGACATTTGACTTGATCCCTTGGATTAAATGTGTCAAATTTGTCTGTAAGAGGCATCAAAATGATTGCAACCTTTTTTGAAAGATTTTCAAGGATTGGATTTGTGGTTTGTGCTCAAAGGAAAAATTCAATTACAATCCAATGATGATTAGTCAATTCTAATGGAATGCCATACCCGACCATCATCTCCACAAAATTGGTGTGCAAACACACTTTAGATCGCGGACTAACTGGAAGTGGCCTATTGAAAATCCTTTCAACTAGAGCAAACCCTATTTAGGGTACCAATTTCTCTCCCTCAATAGTTATCCATTGAGCATCTCAACACTCACCTAAAAGTTCGATCTTTTGAACAAATTTGGTAGAGGAGATTCACCAGAGTTTGGGCGTCTGTTATTGAACCTAAGTAGGCCCATTTCCTCTAGTGCATCCTTCATCAAGATTTCCCTATCGCTCTCACCTGGTTCACCTTGGAATCGCTCACCCTATATGTTATTGTTATAACCACCGCAGTCTATCAAACACATTTTGCATCTACAAGCCACACTCAATCCGCTGGCATTGGATTTATACCCTTTTTCAACCTTTCCACCATGGGATGTTCACTTAGAAAATAGTGCTTTTGGGGGACTAAGACATGCTTTCTACAAAATAAATGCAAATTTGGCATTTTTTCATTTTGACATTCATTATCAATTATGGAAAGATAGAAACAATGTTAATTCCAATCATATATCTATTTAAGTACTCTTTTCTATTGCTAAAAATTTAGTGTGCTTTCCAATGTTACTCTCGAGATTTAGGTGCAAACGAAGAAAGTCTGATTGGAGGTGGCGTACTCTAGCAATTTCTTGACCATGGGGAAACCAACGTGCTTTCTAAAATTATTCTCGAGATTGGTGCTAACAAAGAAAGTCCACTTGGAGTGGTGTGCCACCAACAGCTGATTGCTTGACCATATTGAGAAAATGCACCTTTAATTGTTAATGAGTTCCTTTAGACCCACCTTGTCATTGTTCCCCTCCTTGTTAGAGTAGGTATTTACTTAGCTCATGTTCACCTAGGTAGTTTATTTACCTTTATTGTATTTATCCTCACCCACTTATGTATGTGGATATTTCTTTTATCTTATTTAGATATTAGGAGATATTATCTAGTTAGGTATAGTTCTTTCATTGATCTATGGTATTGACTAGTTCTTTCCCGATCTATGGTATTTGACTAGATCCTTGATGTCTAGTTCTCTCTTAAATATATGGTCTTGACTAGTTCGTTAATGACTAGTTATTTCCTTGATTTATGGTTTGATCTACAACCTCGATGGTTCTTAGATTGTTATTCTTGCCTATATAAGCAAGGCCCATTCTCATTGTATTTCATTGAGTTCCATAATAATATATGATATCGCTGCTCATTTGTTTGCAAAGGTTTTATGTAAAGTTATTCTGGCAAATTGCTTTCATCTTATAGATCGTGGTATTTGATTAGCATCTGTGTTCTTGGCTTGGTACAATCTGGTTATCGTTCCTTTTATAGTATCAGAGCAGCAGATTTCTCTTGACATCCATCTGTAAGTTTTATTTTGCAAATAAATTCTTTGTATATTCATATATTTGGGATTTGTTCGTATTTTGTTGTGCGTGTGGTTTTATGCAAAATAGAGGCTTTCATTGGATCCAGGAGGTGGGAAAACCCTAAGATCGAGTGTAAACTTGACCATTTCTAGAGGCAATCGGTTTTTTTGGATTTTTGTTATTGCAGAGGCACACACAGGCTCGCCTCGAATTTTGTGTCAATCAGAACAAAACCCAAAAAATCAATTTCTAGATTTTATGCATTGTTCGAGATCCATACTGAGTTTTTTTGTTGTGTCGTAGTATTCTCGATTGGCGTGAAACATGTGGTTTTAAGAAAGGCGTTTCTTTCATTTCCTTTTCTAGTAGGGGTCCATATTGTAACACGCATTCATTATAAAGTGTCAAATATGGAGGAGTGTCAGAATCAATGTGGACGATATGATTTCTGCTAAGCCCGACAACCTAAACTTTTGAGAGTTGCATTTTTGTATCTATCATGGACCCCGAGAATGATATGTTTTTCTCTTAAGTGTGTGGACTTCAAGAGGGTATTGTAAAATTTGTGGAAGAAAATAGATCGCTCAAGAAGCGAAATTCTCTTCTACAATCACTCACTCACGATAAGGATACACTAATACACTCCCTGTAGCAAAAACTTGCTAGCCTTCAGCATCGCCATCATATTGTGGACAGCCATATCCATGCTCCTAGTCCACTTGCAGTTGTTGCTCTTATACCCACTGACATTGATTTGCCAATCTTTGAGCATGTTCCTGCTCTTGATGCTCCTAAGCCTATGAGGCTTGTTACTGCATGCTCTTCCACATCTATGCCTATTACAGTAACACATGTTGTGTATCCTACTTCTGCTCATATGCATGGCTCTTTTAAGAAGCATACCACTGCATTCAATTCTCGCATGCTCCGTTCTATGGGTTTCACTTGGCGGAGGTATTGGCAGACATTCACAAGGTATTGTTTCCCTATTCCACATGTTAAGTGGAATTCTCACCATGACATTAGTTTTCAAGCAGATACTTCATTGGGATTACACATTGACAGAGCTCCTATTTTTGTTCGCTCGACTCTTTCTGAGGATCATGAGCAACACAAGAGTTTTGCACCTTTACTCAAGCTTGAGAAACCTGAGATTTCAGTTGTCAGACATGATCAACCTGACACACATTTTGATGTTCCTTTCCATGCACCCATTGTGCATTTTGCACCAAGTCATATGCAGGCATCTTCTTCATCCATTCATGTTGATTTGGGGTGGATATCTGATCACTCGTGGCGGTAACATACACATTCGTTGAGAGGACTCTACAGGCATGGCTCCTCCACCATTCGGCCTCTTGCTCCAATTTTTATACCTTCTGCATTGTAATGCTTCTTGTTTTGAGCATTTTCTTTAGCAGTGGTGTATCTCTCTTGTTTGTTAAGAGATTTTGTATCCGTATTTTCGACACTTTTGGCATATTGATAGTATCTCTTGTGGGGGACCTATTCCTGGTGAAGTCCATTGTTAGTTTGTCAATGTTCGAAAGTCTCTATGTACCTTGGGATATAATAATATAATATATATGGGTTGATGGAGATGCCAACATGTGGCACACATCCCCTTAGTTATATGTATGGGTTCACATGGGATATGATATTATAATGTATATGGGTTGATGGAGATGCTGACATGTGGCACACATCCCCTTAGTTATATGCGCTCACATAGGAATTAGTTGTATTGGATAATGAGTCGGCATACATTGGAATAGGTGTTACCCATCCTATTTAAAGGATGTGAGTATCATTATGAGGATGTCATGGATGTATGAATTGAGTCTTTTACTTGGTAGATGTATATTGGAGGTATCCCCCTCGAAGTGGATTCCCATCTTAGGAGATTGTGGAGTTACTCCTTAAGGAGCCTTGTATGGTGTTACCCTACCTTAAGGGTATTATTCTAAATTATTGCATATTAGGGCATCTTGGCCCACCCATATCTTTGTGTTGTGTTACATTTTGCAAGTTATTCATTTATTATATGCAAATATCTTATCAAGTGGTATCAGAGCAGCGATCCGGGTAATTTGTGGGATGAAACCCTAATGTTGGTGATTCGCCTATATCTGGAGATCGACCTGGAATTTTTCAGATTTTTTTGTGGGGAGTAGAAACATAATTCAAGTGATCTTCCCTCCAAATTTCATATTTTTTGGAGCTGTTTTTGAAAGATATGTTCGTTTTAGGGTTGAAACCCTAATTCTAAGGTTTCGTATATATCTTTCTGAATAATGACGAATTAGGAAATAATTTTTTTGGGTTTATGTGAATATATTCAAAGGTGATACCACTGAAATTTCAGAATTTTTGGATCTATTTTGTCGAGTTATTGCAGTTTTATTGTTTTTCACTATTTTGCTCCACAGGCCACAATTTTAGGAATTTTCCTGAATTTATTACATTTTCAGAAATCTCTCAAAAAAAAATTAAATTGGGTGTGTGTGTTGTGATTTTTTTATTTTGGCCGAACTTTAGCCGAAGGGTTAGAACAAGTTTTGATCAAAGGGGTCTATTCCTAAAACCCTAGTTTTGTGGATCATGGGGATGGTAACTTTTTTTTGGAGATGGCAAGATTGATGCTAGAGAATGGTGGAACAAATTTAGGGATAAATTCTCTAAACCATCAGATATTTGGTTATTCAAGTTGTGGATTAGTGGCCCTGCACAGATTTGGTTTTCTGAGTTAGAAAAGGAAAAGTCTAATTGGTCTTTAGAGGAACTGAACAAGTTTTCATGGACGAGATGGGAAACAAAAGAAGAAGAAGAAGAAAAGCGAAGGGTTAATAAGAGAAGAAGAAGAAGAAGAAGAAAATGTTGATGATGAAGCTGCTACATAGGATAGTGCATCTCCAAGGAAGGAAGCTTCAATATTTCAGTTTGAAGGGTGCATTCAAAGAAAAAAGGTAATTGTTTCCATAAACCCTAGCAGCAAATATAACTTCATCAATATGGATGTAGCTCACAATCTACATGTGCAAACAAAGCATATCAAGGAATCTCAAATGGATGGTAAGGATTCAAGTTTTTGAAGATTTAAAGCTTTCTATGGATAAATATGTTTTACATTCAGATTTTTATGCTTTAGATATGGATGGTATGGATATTGTTCTCGGATATCCTTGGTTAGAGACATTGGGAACAATTAATATTAATGTGCAAAAGAAATTCATGAAATTATGGTACAAGTTTAAAGAAAATTACATTAAGATATCACACTTAAGCAAAGGAAAAAGTAATGTAAAATTGGATCACAAAGATGAATTTGAAGATGGTGAAGAAGGGAATAAGGATGAATCAGAAGGAGAGGATGAAGAACATGATGAAAAAGTCAAAAATAATTTCTCTACTCAAGAGAAAAAAGAAATAACAAACAAGTTGGAAGAGGAAAAAGAGGAAAAGATTGATAAGGTTGAGCATATTAAGGTTGAACCATATAGACACCCCCATCATCATGAGAGGAAACAATCATGGAGACATACTAGGACACATGAGGTCAGCAATCTATATGGATATACAGGGAATTGGAGGAGTAATAATTTTGGCTATACATGGAATCAATGGAACAATAATTGTATGACATGGAATCACAGGAATAATCATTATGGATATGCATGGATGCCGAGGAGGAACACATATGGACCACGATGGAATCAGATGAGCACAATGGAATATGGAATCAGGTTTGGAGCAGCATCACCCACTAGGATTTCATATGGGTGGTTGGATGATCAAGCATGGCAACAAGTGTGCAATAATTTAAAGCACACTCATTATATGGCTTCTTCTTATGTTTTGGGGACGAAACATGTCAAAGAGGGAGGCAATGCTATGTACCTTGGGATATGATAATATAATATATATGGGTTGATGGAGATGCCGACATGTGGCACACATCCCCTTAGTTATATGTATGGGTTCACATGGGATATGATATTATAATGTATATGGGTTGATGGAGATGCCGACATGTGGCACACATCCCCTTAGTTATATGGGCTCACATAGGAATTAGTTGTATTGGGTAATGAGTCGGCATACATTGGAATAAGGTTTTACCCATCCTATTTAAAGGATGTGAGTATCATTATGAGGAAGTCATGGATGTATGAGTTGAGTCTTCTACTCGGTAGAGGTATATTGGAGGTATCCCCCTCGAAGTGGATTCTCATCTTAGGAGATTGTGGAGTTACTCCTTCCTTAAGGAGCATTGTATGGTGTTACCCTACTTTAAGGGTATTATTCTGAATATATTGAATATTAGGGCATCTTGGCCCACCCATATCTCTTGTGTTGTGTTATATTCGCAAATTATTCATTTATTGTATCCAAATATCTTATCATCAAGTAGTTTTGACAACTACAAATTTGTAGCATCACTCCACCCATTCAATAGTATGGGAGGGTGTGGTGTTGATCTTGCTTCTTCGAGTTTTGTGTCTTTGCCTTGTTACCTTAGCTTTTCTTAGATCGTGACACTCTGGAGTTTGTGTCCTTGCCTGCTACTTTGGTTATTATTCTTGGATCGTGGCACACCTATTTGCAGCAGATTGATCGAATTATGTTTGGTATTTTTTTTGCACTTTCAACATCACTCCGTGATGACAGTCTCCTTATATGGAGTTATTTTGGTGAAGTCCAGTGTCGCTTGTTTTTATTTTTGATCGAGCGGTGGATTCAAGCCATAGTGCACACCAAACTTCTTCAAAGATTGCACGAGTTTTTGAGCCAAGCTTCTTGGGATGCCTTGCAACAAGTTTTTACTCTCTTTACTCTGTTGTATCTTGGTTTTGAGTACCTTATATTGTCCATTTTTTTCAGTTATTCTACATGAGTATCTCATCAGGCCTAGTTGTTGGGACTCATACTGTGGACATGTCACTTCTATTTTGGCCCCTAGCTTCACTTGAGGGGGTGTTAGAGTAGGTATTTATCTTAGCTCATGTTCACCTAGGTACTTTATTTACTTTTATTGTATTTATCCTCACCCACTTATGTGTGTGGATATTTCTTTATCTTATTTACATATTAGGAGATATTATCTAGTTAGGTATAGTTCATTCCTTGATCTATGGTATTGACTAGATCCTTGATGTCTAGTTCTCTCCTAAATCTATGGTCTTGACTAGTTCTTTGATGACTAGTTATTTCCTTGATTTATGGCTTGATCTACGACCTTGACTGGTTCTTAGATTGTTATTCCTTGCCTATATAAGCAAGGCCCATTCTCATTGTATTTCATTGAGTTCCATAATAATATATGATATTGTTGTTTATTTGTTTGCAAAGGTTTTATGTAAAGTTATTCTGGCGAATTGTTTTCATCTTATAGATCGTGGTGTTTGATTAGCATTTATGTTCTTGGCTTGGTACCCTCTCGGTTATCGTTCATTTTACTCCTTAGGGTCATGGATGTGGCTATCGTGGAAGATCTCACTCTTGTAGTAGATGTCGAGTGTCTCCCGTGGCGGTGGTATCCTTCTCTAGCTCACATCTCTCAAGGTGGCGATAGTGGTGGTGGTGGCCACATTAGGAGAGACTCTACCGGGTTGGGAGGCACCTTCATAAGGGAAATTCCTCGCTTTGCTCCGCCATTTCTCCCTCTCCCCAAAATGGTAATGAAGAAGAAGATAAAGAAAAAGATGCTAGGTGGAACCCACCGAGATGCTATGGACCACACAGTAGCGAATGGGGAGGGTGTGGGGATAAGCTTGATGATCCCCTCCTCTCCTACCTTTCGTAGTTGTGGCCCCGTGGCTTAATGTTTTTGTTCGTATCTTTTATTTCAGTTATTTTCATTGAAAAACTTGTTTAAATTGCTAAGTAATTAGCTTTATTGGCATCGGTTGTTGTGATGCTTGAAGCACGTTCGTCCTCTCACTTTTTTGTACGATTAGCTTATAGTTATGATTATATCACTATAAGGGGAAAACATAACACCACATTGGTAGCAATTGTGAGACAAGGATGATTATTTGTTGCTGCAAGTAGAACCCCTATCTTAATTATAGGATGGGTGAACTGACTCAATGAATAGTAGGTTGGTTGATGGCCTAAATACATAATATATTTCGATGTGATCCAATCCGATATGATCTCAACTTTGTTGATCCAATGCCCAACATCCATCCAAATAGGGGTCGTTGATTGATCGATTTTTCTTCTCTTCCTCCATGCTAGTCCCGGTTATTTGAGCTGAGCTTTGGGCTAGCTTACCATAAAATATGGAGGCCCTCCTCTCATAATTGTTGGGGACTGTGCATAAATGAGTCAAATCAAATACATTTTAATTGTGGAGGATCCCGTTATCAAGATCTATGTGGGATGTGTCCCCACCCCAAATATCTATATAGATTCGTTTTAAGGATGTGCCCCTTCCCAAAATATCTATATAGGTTGGTTTCATGTCCCCACTATCAAGATTTCTTAGGGATGTGTCTCCGCCGGTTGATTTATGAGGGTTTGCTTTATAGAGTAGGGTGAAGCAAGGACACTAGTCTATTCACCCACAAAGAGAGTGAAGCGACCCGGCTAAACACTTATGAGCAGGTATAATGTTTCCCAACATTTTTCATTCACAAGTGTAATAAGTATCGGGACTTCTTAATAGTTGATTGACCATCTTTGTAATTTCCATTTACTATAAAATTTCTTTTAGAATTTTTCAAAGCACAATTATATCAAGAAACGGGATTTTGATTGGTTATTATGCATGTTTAGGATTCAAACCATTGCAATCCCCTTCTCTCCGTAATGACCCCCATCCATCTTCCTGCTGAGTCTCTCGGACATATATATCTCGCTTTAGGGTATTTTGGGGTCAAGTGCCCTATAGTGTAGTTGGCTCTTTAAAATAGAGGAATGGACCATCTTCATAACGAATCTAAC
The DNA here is from genome assembly GCA_018340775.1 of Taxus wallichiana var. yunnanensis. Taxonomy (NCBI): domain Eukaryota; kingdom Viridiplantae; phylum Streptophyta; class Pinopsida; order Cupressales; family Taxaceae; genus Taxus; species Taxus wallichiana. Next base: position 174,703,399 of record CM031244.1, read on the forward strand.
TAGCTCCTTGGAATATAGGAATGGACCCTCTGTGTGTCATGCCATATGGTGTCCATATGAAGATGTTAGAATAGTTTCATGAGCAATTTAATTAGATTATTAATTTTTGTGGGATTTGTACTTATGAGTGTTAAGTCATCTCAATATCACCACCACAAGTAGTCATTAACATAATGACATTTTTTCGCTCATGTATTTTTGGTAATAATCACAAGGAAAAGGTGTTTAAGTCATCGATGGGACTGTTCATGTTGAGATTACTCATTTAGTATATATTTGCTTGAGATCAACTTTCTTTAACTTTAGAAGTGAACTCATTAAGAAGAGTTGAAGGCATAGCAATACGATCACCATTGTCCCCCATTATAAAAAAAAATTATGGAATAGCTAGGAGGCACTTGTTGTTTCCTTTCCCATGAATCTAACTAGCTCTTGGGAATATAGGAATGGACCCTACATGTGTGCCATGCCATATGGTGTCCATATGAAGATGTTGGAATCGTTTCATGAGCAATTTAATTAGATTATTAATTTTTGTGGGATTTGTACTTACTACTTTGTTAAGTCATCTCGAGATCACCACCACAAGTAGTCATTAACATAATGATATTTTTCGCTCATACATCTTTAGTAATAATCACAAAGCAAAGGTGTTTATGTCATGTCCCCCTTTTTGAATAATATAAATTGAAGGATGCTTGCATTCATATTTATGTTTTTATTTTGTGTTTTTCCTTTCAAGGCAGGTTGGCTGGGTTCTAGTGCTCCCAACATGAAATTAAAAGATAAAGTAAGCTCCTTATGAGGTCGGCAAGGTTGGAGAGTTTCCAACATGGAAATAGAAGATAAAGCAAGCTTAAGAGGTCGGTCATTACCCCTTATGACTCTTGGCGCCAACTAAAGGGTATAAGAGGAGTCCATTGGCTCATTTGCACATCACTTTTTGGCATATATACTTATCAATTTGGACTCTAGGGTTGATTGCTCTATTTCCAACTCCACTAAGGGCGAAAATCCATAGTGTGGCATCCAAGGAGGATGGAAACCTTCCTTGTGGCATATTGGAGAACAAAAACTCTCCAAATTTGGTGTGAAGGAAAATACTTGAAGATCCTCTTGTTGGTTTATATCTAGGGCATCAAGAAGAAGACCTATCAAGAGCTTTTGCATGGTTTGGAGCCCCTCTCCTAGGGAGCGACTAGGGTTGAGTTAATTTGGGTGCCTTCTAGGGCACGAAACTCATTATTATTTGATATTCAAATTTGGCATAATTTATAAGGCTGAAATCTTTCATATTTGGCCATTGTTGGGGTTTGGAGACCTCCATTTTGATTATTTATCTTAGTTGTACTTCTTTTGTTGATAAATTAATTGCTAGTTGTGTTTGAGATTGGTTTTCATGGTGAAAATTGTCCTAAAGTGTTTCTAAAAGGTTTATAAATATTGTGGATGAGTTTTAGGGTGATATTTGGGTGAAATCTTGTTGTTTACAAGTTGTTTCAAAAATCAGACTGTTGTACTGCATCTGATCTAAATTTTCAGTTTGCTGGTCTAAAATCAGATTTAAATCAGTTTGGGGTTTGTGTTATTTCCTTGTTTTTCAGTTTCAGCCCTAGAAAGGGACATTATAGTGGTATAGAGCATCGATCTTCCCATCCTGAGGGTATTCGTGCAAGACGGTGACAAAGAATACAAACATGGATTGGCGACCTAGGTTTTTACCAAAGAAAGAAGTCATTCGGAGGTGGAAACACAACATTCAGTGGGTCACAACATTGTGGCTAGCTATGAAGAATATAGGGCTCTTCCGAATGAGATCCGTGATGTTATTTCGCTTGCCGAATTCATAGGGGTAAGCAAGGGAAGGTCAAGGTCGGAGCCTAGACCTCATGCGCCAGAGAAATTTTCAAAATGCTTTGGGGAAGGTGGCACTCTCCACATTTGATGGCTCCAACAAGGGGACAACCGAACATGGATGAAGATGCTAGGGTTAAACCCTAGACCACAAGAATATGCCAAGGAGCCAAACCAAAGGGGTTTCTCTTGAAAGAAGAAAAAGGAAAATCAGATCTGCAAGAGGTTTTGAGGTGGAGTCCCAAGAAGACCACATTGAAGGACATGGAAAGGTGTTGCTAGATGAAGAACCAAAGAAGGTTTTTGATGCAACAGAATCTCCAAAGAAAGAGGAAGAAGTCATGGAGCATGAGCCAAGGAAAAAAAAGAAAAATTGATTTGCAAAATTGTGGAGAGAATTTGGTGGTTGAAGCAAATTTTTGCTAATAATGATGATAATCAGCTCGCTGGAATTTTTGAACAACAAACAATCAATAAGAGGCAAATTGATGGTGTTCTTGACTTCAGCGGGAACCATGATGATGTTCCATACATGTGTCAAGAAAATATGGAAGGAGTCAAGGCGGAAAGATCTTCAGTTGTTGAAGGAGCGAAGGCAAAGGAGGGTGAGCTCCTTGTGGGCAGCCCAAGGTATGACCATGATGACCATATTTCTGATTTGTTGCTTCTTATCATGCCATTTCAGATTTACACTCATAGGCAATTTGTTGAAAAAGAGGACCTTGGGGCAAATTTGATGCTCCATAGCAAATCACGGCAAATGGGTAGTCTTCATGATGCTAAGAATGGAGACAAATCAGAATTGCATAGGGTCAATGGGCCAAGACTTTTGGGTGACCTTGTTGGAGGCCATATATATGAAGAGAGTGTTTTTCGGGTGCCTATAATCACTTTCAGTTCGCTGGAAATTTCAGGACAGCAACCTATGGTAAGCAATTTCATCATCTTCTTAAGGAATTGCTACATCACCTTCATGCATGTCTTTGCAATATTTTGGTCATCATAAAGAATACTCTAACCACATTGTGAAGATGAAGGGTACCAAGTGGGAAGAGAGAGAGCTTGGGTTACAAAAATTGGGAGAGTTGATAATTTTCAGCTGGCTGGACTGTTCCAAACAGCAGTCAAAAGGAGGTCAATGAATGGAATTCCCAGCCTTAATAAGAAGCCTAAGGTGACCCAAGACAAGCACCAACAAATTTGGGAAGAATGCAAGAAGGAAAGGATTCCATTTGGTGAAGAAATCATGCAAATGAAGAGTGCTGATTCAAACTCAGAGATTCTGAAGCATAAAGACATCACGAGCAGCCCATGGTATGTGAATATTCCATTTCTCTTGCTGGCCAATTTGTCATTTCAAGTATGTTGTCATCACGCACCACTGGTTAGGAAGGGTGACCATGTCTCATGCTTGTTGTATCTTCCTATGGCACCACTAGTGAGACATCACCATGATAAAGGTATGGGTGTTGTTATAAGGCTTGAGAAAGGGAGAATCATCCACTTCAAAATCAGTACTTGGGGAAAATTCATCTTGGTATGTGCCGGTGTAAGGAAAATGTCAAAAATCACTCTTGGGAAAGGTAAGCCTAGTGGTTCTATTCCCAATAGATACTCCTTGCAGCCCTCTTTTGCTAAGTCTTTGTTACATTGGGATCATCTAGAGAAGGATCACAATTCTGATTTTCTTATTGATGAGGGGCTGACCCATAGTTCCATGTTTGAGAAAAAGGTTAGGAGAATAAGGGGAAAGGGCAACATACTTGTTTGGGTGCATGACATACATACTTATCAACCATTCCGGGAGAAGGGTCTTCTTCATAACCAAGGGGTCACTATGCTTGTTGGGAGTGGCACCCTCATACCTTGTGCAAGAAAAATAGTACAACTGTCACTTCTCTTGGGAGATCATGAGGTATGTGGTGAATTTTTGGTTATTGAACTAGCTAATGTTGAAATTGTTCTTGGGGTTCAGTGGTTGCAAACATTGGGGAAGTCCACCCTCAACTTTCATAATGAAGAACTAAAATTTTGTGACAAAGCTGAAGAAATCAGAATTCATGGCAAGAAGAAACAACATAGGACAACTGTTTTGGGGCAGCAAGTAAGGCACTTGCAATTTGAAAATTTTCCACAACGAAGGTTGCTCACACTTGGTAAGAATATTTATTATCATAAAGTGAATTTTGAAGAGCCTAATGGGGTGAAAAACACCACTTTCAGTCATAGATATAGAGCTGGTTTGAGTCAAGTCCAAGATGGCTATGACATGGAGAATCCGGATGGTCTTTGGAAATGCAAGGCGAATCACTTCTTGGAACCAAGCTTCACACTTGAAAACAGAGGTATAAAGGTAGTCACCATTGTCGGGGCAGCAAGATGTTGGATGTGGAAAGTGGGTAAGCAATATGATCTTTTTATATTTGTTGTCATACGAGTAGTTTCAATCATTGGAGTTAGTAAATGGCTGTTCTTGGGCATTGTTGGGGCATATTCCATCAAAGTTGGGGTGTTTCCAACCCCATGTCATTGATAGTATGGAAATTTTTGGAGAGAAGTCATGATTACAGCTGTTGTACCTTCTTTTCAACTGTTGTTCACAACTTTTCCAGCCACTTTCCTACTTATGAGACACAAAAAAAAGAGCCTCCAATTATAAGGTTGAAGAAATTCCAAACTACTACTAACCTTGGCATATTTGTGGCTGATTTAAGGTGGTTTCCAGCCACTAACATTCTGATTTTTGAGAGAAAAATGCAAGGTTACAGCTGTTTTTGGGACAACATTACCGAAGTTTGGGAATCCATCAATTGAATGGAAATTATGAGATGATGGCAAGCAAAGGAAGGGAGCTAGCTATCATGTCCCTACGGCATGATGAAGAGGTTGTAAAAGTGTTGTTAAACACTCATGTTTTCTTTGATATGTTTGCTTCATGTGTGGTACATCAAAGAAGGAGCCACATAGAATTATTTGGGATCCAGGAGCTTGCATTTTGCTTGAGGGCAAGCAAATTTGGGAAGGAGGACTGTAATGTCCCCTTTTTCAAAATAATATAAATTGAAGGCTTCTTGCTCATCTTCCTTTCCGTGGGCAAGAAGAAGTTGAACAAGGGAAGAACTTGAGTTATATTTCAGTTTCTTTATTCATATTTATGTTTTTATTTTGTGTTTTGCCTTTCAAGGCAAGTTGGTTGGGTTCTAGTGCTCCCAACATGAAATTAAAAGATAAAGTAAGCTCCTTATGAGGTCGGCAAGGTTGGAGAGTTTCCAACATGGAAATAGAAGATAAAGCAAGCTTAAGAGGTCAATCATTACCCCTTATGACTCTTGGCGCCAACTAAAGGGTATAAGAGGAGTCCATTGGCTCATTTGCACATCACTTTTTGGCATATATACTTATCAATTTGGACTCTAGGGTTGATTGCTCTATTTCCAACTCCACTAAGGGTGAAAATCCATAGTGTGGCATCCAAGGAGGACGCAACCTTCCTTGTGGCATATTAGAGAACAAAAACTCTCCAAATTTGGTGGTGTGTGAAAAAATACATTGAAGATCCTCTTGTTGGTTTATATCTAGGGCATCAAGAAGAAGACCTATCAAGAGCTTTTGCATGGTTTGGAGCCCCTCTCTAGGGAGTGACTAGGGTTGGAGTCAATTTAAGTGCCTTCTAGGGCACAAAACTCATTTATTATTTGATATTCAGATTTGGCATAATTTATAAGGCTGAAATATTTCATATTTGGCCATTGTTGGGGTTTGGAGACCTCCATTTTGATTATTTCTCTTAGTTGTACTTCTGTTGTTGATAAATTAATTGTTAGTTGTGTTTGAGATTGGTTTTCATGGTGAAAATTGTCCTAAAGTGTTTCTAAAAGGTTTATAAATATTGTGGATGAGTTTTAGGGTGATATTTGGGTGAAATCTTGTTGTTTACAAGCTGTTGTTCCAAAAATCAGACTGTTGTACCGTACTGATCTAAATTTTCAGTTTGCTGGTCTAAAATCAGATTTAAATCAGTTTGGGGTTTGTGTTATTTCCTTGTTTTTTTTAGAACACTTCCATTCACATATTAATAACATTTTCCCAGTATTGAGTTCATTAAGGAAGTTGAGTGAGATGGAATTATTTATTTCCTAGATGTAAAGCTCGAGCCGAATCTTGATGGCTATCTTTCTAGGTAGAAATGAGACATCTATATCTTCAAGTGTCTACGCACATTGGATCCTTGCTTAGAAGTTCGGAGTTCTTAATACTCTCACTACTCAAGCTTTGAGGAATGCAAATGATTGCCACTTTTAATAAGAAAGGAACAACCTGGCAGAGGTTTTCAAGAATAATGGTTATAGTGAAAAAGTGAAAAGAAAAGGCCCTCCATGGATCTAATAGTATCTAACCAACATTGTGAGAGCTTGGATGACGAGGCTTTCCCCAAGCTATTTTTTCTCTATAGTGGTGGTGTTTCACATAAGATTGGCAAGATCTTAAGAAGAAAAAAGATTAAGACAATAATTTGAACTTAGCAAACATTAATGAAGGTCTTAAAATCTGCCAAGGACCCAGCTAACGCAAGGAAAAATAGTGAGGTTCACATTATTCCATTTTCCTACTATATGCATTAAATTGGAAAGATGGGTAGAGTCTTTCAAACAAGGATCAAGGAGTGCTGTGTGGATTTGACATTGAACAGGTTTAAGAAATCAGCACTAGAAGAGCATTCTTCATCTACATGGCACCACATTTGCATTGAAGCTTCAAATATCGTCATTTAGGAGGATCATAGAATGATGTACCGACTTAGAGAGTAAGCTGAAATGACAAAGACATATAACAAACTGAATAGAGAAGCTGGTTTGAGTTTAAGCTAATCGTGGAGAGCAATTATCTAGAACCTTGGATTCTCCAAGGTTGAGTTTAATTTACTAATTTGTGGGATTTTAATGCAATGAAACTCAATTATTTTCACTTAGCTCTAATTAACTAAAGAACTAGTTGTTGGTTATTGTTACCTCACCTTATGTTTATGAATGGAGTTATCAATATAAGGAGCTCCAAGTTTGTGACCATTCATCTTCACTTCCCTAATGAAGGACCGCGAAATGTGACCCAAAACATCAAATTAAAAATCTTTCACAATTGTTTGCCAGAAAAAAATTTCACTGCAATATCCATGGAATGTGGTAACCTCAGATCTACAACTATAAAATATTCCATGATTGTAACAAGGAAATAAAACAAGACTTCATTTGATTAATATGCATTATGAACCACGTTGTTCGAACTATTTAGATGATGAATCATTGCGAGACTACTAACACCACAATTACAACCAATGGATTTCTTCAATCAGACTCACTTTATTGCACAACAATATAACCATGGTTACAAAAAAATTAGACCTGTGAAAACATTAATGGATCAAAAAAATCCAAGATGAGAAACATTAGACATAATTGAGTTAGGAATCAATATGATTTCCATAAACAACTAAAACATTGCTTAGAATATCATAGATATGGAGCTGTCCCAACTTAATTTAGTTAAAAATAGAAGTTAGATATATATCTGGACAACATCAATTGTGTGAATCCATATTGGCCTTAAGCATTTGGGAGGCTGCCCCCTCGAAGTGGCATTGCCTACCCTAGAATTCTACACACCTTTGCTTCATTTCATGCATTTATGTTGAATGTTATTGCTTTAATTAACTGAAGTTTCTGTATTTCTTCTGCTACTATCCTACTAAGTGGTATCACAGCAGAACTCCGTCAACGAATTTTTGGTGGAAAGGTGAGAAATTGAGAATAGAACTACAGTAGCAACACTTCTCAAAATAAAATTTTCTTTCAACTTAATTGCCTGATTTTTTATGGCCTAATGTTTTGCACTTTATTTTTCTGCGTCCTGCTTTTTAGTGCCCCACTTTTTCCACGCCCTATTTTTTCATACCCTACATTTTTGCACCTCATTTGCTGCAACCTATTTTTCATGCCCTACGTTTTAACACCATACTTTTTAGAGATGCTTTGGCCTGATTTTTGCCTTTATTTTTTTGTATCCATTGTTTTGGCCCTATTTATATGGACACTACATTTTCAGCCCTAATTTTTCAACTCTACATTCTACCCCTTACTTTTCTGGGCCCTACATTTTTGCCTAGTCTGTCAGCCCTTTTGCAATCCCTACATCCTCCATATCTTAAAAAAATCCAATTTAAGACTTACACTATTTCATTCCTCTTACTATCTTGATCACATGTATCCATATCCCTAGTATGCCTCCCTATAAATCTCCGAAGGGCCACATAAAACTCCTCACAAAACCATGGTCTGAACATAGAATAGTTCATCTCAAACCTAGAGTCATTCACCACTTGTCTAGGAATATCCACTCAAGATCCAAGAGATTCCACCCAAGTTCCACCAATCTCCACTCAAAGGACAAGTCACTCCACTTTTAGAAACGGATACAAGTGGCATCTACCAACAAGTAGGCTCGAGTAGCAAGGGCAAGGAGGTCAAACATGTGTGTGAAACTTATGATAGAAACAAAGAACAAGTGCAAAAGGATAGAGATATGGGTCCTAAAATGCATTCGTGATTCAAGATTGTCGGCATTGGAAAAAAATTATGGCAAGTAAAGAAAACCTAACAGTAATCAAGAATATCATGACAGACAAAGATGTGGCTAAGCTCCAAAATATGATTGATAATGTAGCTAAGTCTTGAAATTTGACAAATTCTCTTTCCACTAACTGGACATCTCCATCTTTTCAAAATTATTCTAGGAAAACACGGTGACCATTTTTATCTTTTGATGATGACTCGAGAGAGCCAAAGGACCGTTTTCCTCTTTCCAATATGATGTTGGAAGCACTTATTTCAATGTGGGATCCAAACCTGAATTTCTACCAATGTTAGATAATCATAAGTTTGATGGCACAAACACTCTACCTTGTATTTGTCAAATGGAGCAGTTTTCTATCTTGGCATGGAAAATTCTCAATACGGACTATATTAATAGGCATTCAAATGTCAAGGATACATTTCTTAATTGGAACATATTCACTAATGCATAAACCATGCATTATGAGAGAATGATAAATCATTCTTCTATCAACGTGCTCATCTCAAGTAAACGGGGTTGGTAGCTAAATATATTGAGGAGCTTGAAAATCTCAATCTTCGAGTATAGGACATCAAGGAGGCTCATCTATTGGACTGACTCATTGCAGGTTAAAAGGGAATCATCAAGCATGATGTACGTCTCCATGTTTTCATAGATGTGGAGAAAACTATGTTCATTTCTCTAGAAATACAATTACAAAATATGGAATTGTGGAGGTCCTACACTTCTTTTTAAAAGGAGAAGTAACTCTTGTATAGCCCACTATCAAAATCGGCCCTCCCAATTGAGACAACAATTGGAGGAGAAAAAGAAAAAGGACTTCGCTACAAGTGAAGAGAAGCTTATAAGTGCAAAGACTAGAAATTTTTCTACATTGAATATACTCAAGGTGATATGAGGAAGGATTTGATAATGAAGTCCCTCTTCTATTGGATGATGGCACACCTAAACAATGCATGGACAATCTGACCAATTCTTGGCATGCATTGGAAAGGGGTACCGCCCATAATAAGATATCAAAAATCAAAAGATAGCCTTGTTGATCGGTTATGGGAGCAATCATAATTTTATCAGCCATGAGTTGGCAATATATCTCAGCTACTTTATCTATTGAGCATAAAGTTTTGGGTGATCAATGCACTAGGCAGTGCCATAAGATTAAGCTCATAACGGGAAATTCTTTGTTGACGAGCGATATGTTTGATTTTCTTATGAGTAGAGTTGATGCGGTCTGAAGAGTTCAATGGATGAAATATTAGGCATCATGGAAATCGATTTCAAGGAGCTTTTCATGCAATTTCATGTGAAAGGTAAAATATGAACTCAAGGGACTTTGATGATCAACATTTTACAAGATTATCTCTCATAGATTGGATAAGATGTTAAAAGAAGGAGCCTCAAGAGTTCTAGCATTATTATTCTCTATGAAAGCACATCCTTGGCCAGCATTTGAGCCTTCTCTAGAACCCCAACTAGTTACTGACAAATGTCTAAGAATTTTCAAGATATTATCAATGATCTTCTTCCTCTAGTGATGGAGCATGATCATTCTATTCAATTGATTCTAGGAAGCCAACCACTCAATAATCGACCCTACCTCTACCCCTATGAGAAAAAGAGAGACAAAATGCATGGTACATTTCCAACACCATCCATGTCAAGCCAAAGATAGCAGGAAGTATCCATGGATTTCATCCTAAGACTGCTCAAGTCTGAAGGTACGAGAACGATCATTGCTGTTGGAAAAATCACTATATATTCTCATTTTTGTGCCTTGCTCCATCCATTCTATGCAAATGCAACAGCAAGCACCTTCATGAGCATAGTACAAAACCTACATGGGAATCCAAAAATTATAGTCATGGATCATGGTTCAATTATTAAATGCAATTTTGTTATAGACATGTTTGCAAAGCTTGGTACTCACATTTTGCACAACTCTTATTACCATCCACAATTAGATGGAAAAAGAGATTGTAAAATATGCCTTTAAGGATTTTATTACTTTGCCTCTAATAATCAATCTCAGAGCACTCACTAATTACCTCTTTGACAAGTAGTACCATACTTCTTTTTACATACCGACCAAAATGGTACCATTTTCAATCATTGTACAATGATCCCCTACAATCCATTGCTTCATATATGCATAAGCACTCCAAGGTTTAAGCATTGAAAGGTCACAATTTAACATCAAGTTGTGTTACATATTCTCACAGATTACATTTCCATGGCGAAGAGTAGAATGAATCAAGAAGATCAACATAGATGTGAACATCAGTTTGAAGGAGGGGGTATCGTTTTCCTCCATCTATACAATGCAAAGAGATGTCTCTACATCGACAAAAGGGAAACAAATAAGCTCCTAAATTCTACAGCCCTTACAAGGAACTTTTCAAGTTTGCCATCCTCCCTTACAAGTTGGAGATACCTCCATCCTAAAGGATCCATCCAATTGTATCACTCTTGAGGAGGAGGATTGGCCACATAATCTTTGTAAAAATAACTAGATTTGGACGATGAGAGCCGGATCATATTGGAACCAAAAGAAGTTATTGTCATGCAAGTCAAGTGGTTATGTAATAGAATTATCACATTGTATCTTATCAAATGAAAGAATTTTCCAATGGAGGATGTGACACGGGAGGAATAATACTTCATAGAGAATCACTCGCAGATGGTAAGCATTGAGGGCAACACTTTTCTCAAGGGGAGGGGCGTGTTAAGCTTCTAGTTATACACATCATACAAATAAATATGTTATGGATGAGACTATGTGGTGCATACGTAACCCTTTTGTTCAAGTGAAGTGGAAGTTTCTAGATTGTAGAAGTTAGCCTCATAAGGGAATAAGGGCATCACATGCCCCTCCCCTTTATACTAACATATTCCTCAACATTTCCCAACTTTGGATGCATTTGCATAAAACTGTTATGCCCCTTTCCGGGCTGAGCTGGAAGAAAAAGAGAAATGGCACCAACCCAAATCACAATAAACTGAAATTTATAACAGCAAGCTACAACAGTCTGAAATCTTATGACAGCAAGAGGGAAATTGCAATTATTCACTTCCAATACCACTTTTACACCATTCAAAGCATGTAGGGAACAATAATAATTATTTAGAGCAAGTACAAACCAAGAAATGAATTTTTAGAACCCTGGCTGAAGTATAATAATTAATTTTGTGACAGCAGCAAACCCACTTACAAAAATGGCCGGAAATAATGATTCCTAGGCCCAAAGTTCAATCCGTAAAGTGTAATCAGCCTTATAAATTAGGAACAATCCAAATATCAACAAAGAAAGGAGTGTCGTTGTAATGTCCCTTTCCAGGCTGAAACTGAAAAGGAAGGGAAATGGCACAAACCCAACTCAAAGCAAACTGAAATTTATAACAGTCAACTGAATTTTTGGACAGCAAGGTACAGCAGTCTGAAATCTTATGACAGCAAGAGGAAAATTGCAATAATTCACCACCAAAACCACTTTTACAACATCCAAAGCATGTAGGAAATTTTATAAATATTTTAGAACAAGTACAAGCCAAGAAATGAGCTTTAAAACCCTCAGCTGGAGTATATTTAATTAAATTTGCAACAACAGTGAATCCACTTACAAAAATGGCCGGAAGTTGAGATTCCAAGGCCCAAAATTCAATCGACAAATGCAACCAGCCTTAGAAATTATGAGCAATCCAAATATCAACAAAGAATGAAGTGTCATGCCCTAGAAACCAGTGAACTCCTCCCAAGGAGGGGTCGCTACCCTAGGAGAGGGTCTGAAATTGATCAATAAACCCTCAAATACTTGGCGCTACCTCTGAAAATGGATGAATTACTGATCACAACCCTTGGTTGATCCAAGCACTGACCCTTGTGGCTGTTCCACACTCAGAATTGCTGAAAATCAGGTCTGCAGTAGAAACCCTAGCTGAAAATGCATGAAGGAAATCTGATTGTAGCCCAATGTGATCTCTAAAATGAGACCACCCATGCAGATTTGGAGGGTTTTCGTCCTCAAATCTGATTGCTATTGAGGGATTTCGTCCTCAATAGACCTCCATGGAGGGTTTCCATCCTCAATGGATGAAGAGGAAGCAAATTGCTCCAACTCTCAAATTAGAAATTATCAAATGTCCAAAAGAATGCTTGAAATGAACCCCCACACCTCCTTTTATACCTTTTCCTCTTTTCTTCAATTTGGTGCCGACTTACTTTATTTAAAAGTCACTTTTATTTTTAAAACATAAGTTGCCTTATAATATAACATAAAGTTACATTTCGCTGACTTATTTAAATCATTAATTTTACTTTTAAGTAATTAAAAAAAATAATAATAATAATATCATTATTTAGTTGCCCAAAGATTAGAAATGACCAAGCCCAACTTAAATAATATTATTAATTACTTTAATCAAGAAAAGCGGACATTGCAGTCCACCTTTCCCAAATTTGCTTGCCCTCAAACAAACGCTCGCTCAAATGTGCAAGTATCACTATACCAAAGTGACGAGTCATGTTGTAGTGCTCATAGATCCTGGACCCTATACTTGTCAAATGGGATAGCTCCTGCCAAAGAACATAGTATGATATATCCCAAAAGGATAATGTAATGTCCCTTTTTGGGGGACTTATGGAAATGACCCAAAGTTGGTTGTGAAGGTCTGAAATCAGAACTAGGGCAGACTGTAGATGACTGAAAATTCACTTTGAAACCCTTAAACGCTGCCAGCACTTTGCTCCTAGGGTGGCAACCTCTTAGGAGAAGTCAAACACACTTTTCTAGGCACAAATCTCACTCAAACTTTTAGGAAAATGCTCAAAATTTATAATAAATAACCAGCAATCGTTAAATGCAAGAAAACTGATTTTTAGAAACCCACAAGTGTTATTTTTGATTTATCATGCAACCCATCCATTGCAGATTTAAATAATAATTTCCAAAAATTGAAAATATCATTCAAATACACTCAACAATTGATAGAAATGGAAGATTTCACCTTTAGAAATTATAGAGAATCCAATCATGCAATTTGTTCACATAAAAACCAGCCACTTCACCCAAAACACTCTCCCAAGCAAGTCACTTAGGGCATAAATCAGTTGTAACCAGCAATGAAGTGTATGAAACCAAGTGTAGTGTGGGGTTTCGTCCACACCAACTTCTCCACAAGGGTTTTTGTCCTTGGGAGGGTCTCAATCAAGGGTTTTCATCCTTGAGAGAGATGGAAAAGGTGTTTCACTAGCAATCCTTCACCAAGATATGAAATTCACCAAAAGCATGATTCAATAATGGCCAAGCAACCTCCTTTTATAACCACAAGGAGTGCTTTACAATACAAAAATGATGGCCGACCCCTTAAGATAAAGTGCTTTTAAATATCTAATTAGTATTTGGAGCCTACATGCTCAAAATACTTTTATTTCCTAACTACTTAAGTCCTTCTATTGGAGCGCTAGGCTTCCCAATAGGATACATGATAATAATAAAAATAACTACCTAAACAACAATAAAAATGTAATCCAGATCTTCCCCTTGCTTTCTTCCTTAGACCCATGGGGAGAAGAATGGGTTAAGGTCTTCAAAAATCAGCCTTCAAAAAGGGACATGACAGTCCCCCTTCCCAAGATTGCTTGTCCTCAAGCAATGATGAACTCAGCTGCTCCAAAACCTTGACTCCTTGTGTGTTTCCCTCTTGTGCTCCCTCATGATTCCCATAAAGAGCTGGTTTTTGTGACAAGGCATCCATTGTTGCATTGTTCTTCCCTTTGACATATTCAATGTCAAAATCATAGGCTTGTATCTTGCTGACCCACTTTTGTTGCCTTTCGTTTAGATTCTTTTGTTGAAGGAAGAACCTTAAACTATTATGATCGGTCTTCACTATAAACTTTCCACAAACAAGATATTGCCTAAATTTGACCAAGGCATGCATAATGGCCAGCATCTCCTTATCATAAATGTGAAGATTCAGCTCATGTTTCTTGAGTTTCCTACTTTCAAATGCAATAGGACGTTGATTTTGCATTAGAACAGCCCCTATTCCTTCACCGGATGCATCACATTCCACCACAAATGGAAGAGAAAAATCAGGTACAACAAGTACTTGGCATGAGCACATGACTTGAGTTTATCAAATGTTCTTTGAGCTAAAGGTGACCAGCTGAATGCACCCTTAGTTAAATCAGTTAGAGGGGTTGCAAGATGAGAAAAAACCTTCTATAGTAGTTGCATAACCCAAGGAACCCTCTTAAGTTGTGAAATGGAGATGGGGGAGGCCAATCAAGTATGGCTTGTATCTTTCGTTGATCCACATGTACCCCTTGAGAGTTTATGATATACCCTAGGTACAAAATTTCATTCAAACCAAATTCACATTTGGATCTCTTTGCAAATATGTAATGTCCCCTTTTTGAAGACCCTTAGCCTATCTTTCCCCGTGGGCTTTTGGGATGTTGCAAGGGGAAAACTATGCTAGTAATTGAATGATATTGCTTGGAGAGTGATTATAATCATTTGTCATCATAAAGCAATATTCATTTAATTATTAGTTCTCATTTAATCATGGATGCTAAGTGGTTTTTCCACTACTTTGTATTATTGCTCACAAAAGAATATTTATTGAGCAATTAGTGTAATTTATTATTTAATTTAATTCCCAAAAATACAAAATTAAAAGGGGATTAATTAAATAATATTAGAGTGGCTTTTAATGTCAAATAGACCCTCAAAAAGGGGACACCACACATAGGGGGAAATAAAATAAAAGGGAAAATTATAAGGCATGCCTTATAATTTCAAATTGTGGTTTTCCCTCCAAAAGGGAGTTGCTCCACCTTAGGAGAAAACTATAAATATATGTTTTCCCATTGAGGAAAGGGTTATGTTGATGAATCTTTTGATTTCACTCCATGCTTAGAGTAATGGGATGTATGCCCTAGCTCTCTCTCTCTCTCTCATTGTAAGATTCACTTGGAGCCATTGTTGAAGATATTGAAGACTCTATTGTTCTCCTTATTGTGCTCTATTGTGTTGAAGTGTGTTTGATGCATTGTTTTCTCCATTCTAACATTGGTGACTTGGCTTATGTGTTGGTGCATTAATTTGCTGAGTTAAATCTGCATGTTGGGGTTCCATTTTAAGTGCTTTTGGAAGGATTTTATAGTGTTAATGATCTGTTGTTAATGCTGCAATTAATTCAGCCATAGCGACTTGGAATGGTGATGGTTTGATCATGTTTTGATGCCATAAATGCTAGATATGAAATCTGCCATGTGTTATTAATTATTTCAGATCAAGGGGCTAATATTTTGGTGTGTTTGGAGGCTAGGAAAGAGCTGGAAATTATTTAATTAATTTTCTCTAACCCTAGCGACTTGTACTCAGATTTTGGGGGTCTGTTTGAGGTGGTTTCAGGCATCATAAAATTTAGATCTTTAGTATTTTGAAAAGCTCTTGATTTATAGAATAATCTGCAATTTATTTGGTGAAGAAATATTGAGTTTTGAGGGAGATATTAATTTTCTAAGTTTTCAATTGTTCTGGTGCATTTTCATTTATTCCACTGCTACAATTATTTTCAGATCTGGAAGAGATCTTTTTCATAACTAGTTCTCCCATCTAACCCAACATCTTGGCTCACTCCAACTCCATTTGGGTTGTATTGAAGCTAACATTGGGTTATTTGAGGTCGAACTAGGAGGGTTAGTCCTTCTAGCATCGATTTGGCTGAGTGATTTTCAGATTTGAATAATATCCCAAAAGGGGATATTACAATGGTATCAAAGTTTCTTTCTTCTACTCTTATGGGGTTTGTGTGGAAAAAATGAGGAATAAAGAGATTAATTTCATAATTTTTGGAGTTGATTTGGTGCCCTAAATGTGTTGGGCGACCTATTTTTAGGGAAAAATTAGGGTTTTGTGTTGGCTATGCAAAAACTGATTTTGGGATATTGTTCCTCATATTTTTGTGGCCCAAGATCCAAAGTTTCAGCTCTTTTGGACTTCTCTAGCCAAAGATATGGATTTTTGAAGTTGCTATATTTTTCTGCGGTATTTCGGGATTTAAAAATCAGATTTCAATTATCTTCAGAAAATTCCTTTTGGAAAAGTTGCTCCATAATATTATCTATCATCCCCCAAAGTTTCAGGCAATTCCGGGGTGTTTTGAGCAAGTTATGCAATTTTTCTAAATTCAACTAGGGATAGTGACGAACTTACTATTTATAATCATGGAGCTTGCTAGTGATGGTGAATGGAAAGAATGACTCAAACGTGACTTTGATTCATATTGCAAAGAGTACAGTGCACTAAGTCAAGAGGCCCAAGCTCTCTTATCTCTCAAGGATTTTGTGACTTGAGGAGAAGAAGTGGATCAAGAAGAAGGATAACTCCAGTTGATGTATACTTGGATGAGCTCATCAAAGAAGTTAATGGCAAGATGGAGTCACCTACATTTCCTCCCACAAGAACCTTCCATGCCAAACCCTTAGGGCAGGAAGAAGAGGAAGTGAAGGAAGAAGAGCCACCGGATGAGAAGGAGCAAGGTAAAGATTCTTTGTTGGTTGAAAAGGTTTCTTTGTCTTCTAATGTTTGCATGCATAATGAAGTGACAGAAAAAGGAATCATGAAAGAAGAGCAAAAAGAAAATTCAGATCTGCACATTGAAAAAACAAGTTTGGTGGGTGAAATACCTAGAGAAGGATAGTGACTTTCAGCTTGTCAATCATTCTGGAACCGCCACCCATAAGAAGCATGTAAGTATGGTGGATTTGTTGTTGTATACCTTGCCATTTCAGATTTGTTTTCATGTGGGAAACCGTGATGACACAAAGAATGAGGGCAGCAAAAATGAGCAAAAGTATTCCTTGGTTCGAAGTCACATCAATGGGCATTCTAAGGTATGGAATCCGGGTGATTTTCTACATTCTACAAAGGTTGTCTATTCTGATTTTGTGCTCTTAATGACTGATTTCATGAGAATAAGTGAGAATTCAAAAAAATTTGTGATGGGCATGAACAATGACAATCATGATTTAGCTTTAAGGGATCCGGAAGTAAGAGGGAAAGGCATTTTTATGAGCACTAATGGTGATTTTCAGTTTGAGAAGCTTGTTATGGCAGCCACTAAGGGTAAGCACTTTGATTTGTTGTATCATCATCATACTTTGTTTTTACCATACCTTATCCCTTATGAATATAATGCTAACAATAAAGTCAAGGTGAAAGATGTTTGGTTGAGTGGAGATTGCAAAAAGAAGAGGTCTGAAATTTTGAGTCATGAAGAGTTTATGGGCAGCATGTATGGAGGTAAAACACATGACATCATTCCAAGGTATGAAGGGTTGCATACTTTTCCATTTCAACTTTGTCTTCCTTACAAGATATATATGATAATTGATGATAAGAAAAAGGTACAAGGGCATCTTCTTGGGCAGCGTATAGGGAAGAATGAGCATGTGCATAATTTGGTATCCTATGGTTTACCATGTTACAATTCTGACCCACAAAAGACAACCTTTGATTGGGTAAGTTTAGCACATGTATTTTCAATTATGTCATCATTCCTTGGGAGCTTTTATTGCATGTATGATGGGTATGTTTCTCAATGGGTGAATCTTCAAGGAAGTATTGACAAGATGTCACATAATTGTTCCTTGCTAGACCATACTTGGCATCAATGTGACAAACTATATGAAGGTATTAGCTTCACTTGTGAAACATTTTTTTATGTTTAAGGGATGAATGGAATACAAGGTTGTATGTGATGATCATTGAGTTTGGCAATTATGTGTTGTCCTTCATGGGTATTTTACATGAGAAAAATATGGGGACATGCTATCTTGTTGACCGAAGCAAGGAGGGTCAGATTTGTGATGAAAACTTGAGGGAGAATGAAGAAAAATATGAGAATATGTTATTGTTGTTGGCTGCCATGAAAATTAATGTTGATGTGCTCTCCATTTTCAGTTTGATATATCTTGAATTCGATGCCTTGCTTGTTGACATTATTGTTTGGAAGAAGGTTGTTCAAGTTGCTATCATGATAGAGCACGTGTATGGGTCTACATTGCATTGCTAATCTTGCATGGTTGGATAATGGTTTTGAAGGATAACAGTTGTTGCTCCATCATTTTTATGCCTAACATCATCATGACCAACCCCTTTATCCCCTCTACAATTCAGATTTTTGCTATGTATGTGATGATATGGTTGTTGGTGCTAGATTGTGACTCATGCATGACTATTTGGAGAGGGAAACCAGCCATCCTAAGTCTGATTTTTGAAGAAAGATTGCATGATTACAGCAGTGTTTGGGGCCACATAGCAGATTTTGGGGGCAACCCATGCATGGGAAAGAGTTGGGAGCCATCCATGCCATGGAGACACAAAGAAGAAACAAGAAAAGTGTTTTTCAACACTTGTTTTTCTAACATGTTTGCTTCATGTGCAGGTTTGAAGAAAGAGTTGCAACTGAAAACATTCCCAAATTGCAAGAAAAAGAAGCAACACAAGTTGTTGCAAATGCTTCACCACTTGAGTGACATGGGAGCCCGGTTTTGGGAGTACTACATATTTGGATTCGGACACATGAGCTTGCTATTGCTTGAGGGCAAGCAATCTTGGGAAGGGAGGACTGTAATGTCCCATTTTGAAGACCCTTAACCTATCTTTCCCCGTGGGCTTTTGGGATGTTGCAAGGAGAAAACTATGCTAGTAATTGAATGATATTGCCTGGATAGTGATTATAATCATTTGTCATCATAAAGCAATATTCATTTAATTATTAGTTCTCATTTAATCATGAATGCTAAGTGGTTTTTCCACTACTTTGTATTATTGCTCACAAAAAAATATTTATTGAGCAATTAGTGTAATTTATTATTTAATTTAATTCCCAAAAATACAAAATTAAAAGGGAATTAATTAAATAATATTAGAGTGGCTTTTAATGTCAAATAGACCCTCAAAAAGGGGACGCCACACATAGGGGGAAAATAAAATAAAAGGGAAATTATAAGGCATGCCTTATAATTTCAAATTGTGGTTTTCCCTCCAAAAGGGAGTCGCTCCACCTTGGGAGAAAACTATAAATATATGTTTTGCCATTGAGGGAAGGGTTATGTTGATGAATCTTTTGATTTCACTCCATGCTTGGAGTAATGGGATGTATGCCCATGGGATGTATGCCCTAGCTCTCTCTCTCTCATTGTAAGCTTCACTTGGAGCCATTGTTGAAGATATTGAAGACTCTATTGTTCTCCTTATTGTGCTCTATTGTGTTAAAGTGTGTTTGATGCATTGTTTTCTCCATTCTAACATTGGTGACTTGGCTTATGTGTTGGTGCATTAATTTGTTGAGTTAAATCTGCATGTTGGGGATCTATTTTAAGTGTTTTTGGAAGGATTTTATAGTGTTAATAATCTGTTGTTAATGCTGCAATTATTTCAGCCATAACGACTTGGAATGGTGATGGTTTGATCATGCTTTGATGCCATACATGCTAGATATGAAATCTGCCATGTGTCATTAATTATTTCAAATCAAGGGCCTAATATTTTGGTGTGTTTGAAGGCTAGAAAAGAGCTGGAAATTATTGAATTAATTTTCTCTAACCCTAGCAACTTGTACTCAGATTTTGGGGGTCTGTTTGAGGTGGTTTCAGGCATCATAAAATTTAGATCTTTAGTATTTTGGAAAGCTCTTGATTTATAGAATAATCTGCAATTTATTTGGTGAAGAAATATTGAGTTTTGAGGAAGATATTAATTTTCTAAGTTTTCAGCTGATCTGGTGCATTTTCATTTATTCCACTCCTACAATTATTTTCAGATCTGGAAGAGATCTTTTTCCTAACTAGTTCTCCCATCTAACCCACCACCTTGGCTCACTCCAACCCCATTTTGGTTGTATTGAAGCTAACATTGGGATATTTGATGTCGAACTAGGAGAGTTAGTCCTTCTAGCATCAATTTGATTGAGTGAATTTTCAAATTTGAATAATATCCCAAAAGGGGATATTACAAAATAAGGACTGTTGTTCTAAAACTCCCATCACCATGTCAAGATGTTGTAGATGCTCCTCCCATGTTTTGCTATATACCAAAATATCATCAAAGAAAACAAGCACAAATTTCCTTAAGTACTCACCGAATATGTGGCATACATGACTGGAAGGTGGCCGGTGCATTGGTCAAGCCAAATGGCATGACAAGGAACTCAAAGTGTCCGTAGTGGCATCTAAAGGTTGTCTTATCTTATCATATCTTGCACAGCTCTCTTATCCGTATTTGGTGATAACTGGACCTCAAATCAATCTTTGAAAAGAAGACCACTCCATGTAGCTCATCAATCAATTCATCTATCCTTGGAATGGGGTACCGGTTCTTGATGGTTTTCTTATTTAGCATCCTGTAATCAATACACATTCTTAGAGTCCCATCCTTCTTCTTAACAAGAACCATAGAAGAAGCAAAGGGGCTGGAACTTGGTCGAATAAATCCCATATCCAACAACTCCCTTATGGTTTTCTCAATTTCCTCCTTATATGCTCTTGGGTGTCGGTAAGGAGTAGAAATTACCGGCTTGGCACCTTCCAACTCTATCACATGTTGGAACCCTCTATGTGGTGGCAGCCCATGTGGCAAATCATCAAATATCCTAGCATGCTTATCCAATATGAGCTGAAGATCATCACAAATAATTTGCTTACCTTCCATGGATGAAGTGGACCTTATTAAACAATGTACAGCCCAAGAGACCTGCCCTCTTTTGATAGCTCACTGCATACTCTTTGTTGTTACAACTTGAGGAGATCCCCCTTTCAGCCCTTGTAAAACAATCTCTCTATCATTGGCCTTGAATTTTAGTTCCATGCTTTGGTAATTTTGAGAGAATTCTCCCAATGAGTGGAGCCATTGTACCCCAAGCACCAAATTGGTTTCTCCAATCCCAATCACATAGAAATCATCTTGGATCTTATGCCCTCCTAGTGTGATGTTGAGCTGAGATACTTTCTTAGTGCAAGGAATAGAAAACCCATCAGCAACTATGACATTAAAACCTTTGAATTCTTCTACCTTTAGCTTCATCTTGGACACCAAACCTTCATCAATGAAATTATGGGTAGCCCCACTATCAATTAAGACCATTACCTTTTGCCCATGGAGAAGACCTTTTACCTTGAATGGGTGGTACCTAGGAGCACCGGAAAGTGTAGCAAGGGTGTTGTTCTCTTCCAGATCAGATTTTGGTGCATCCTCTTTTATTGGTTCAGAAATGGCTGCCACTTCTTCCTCTTCATTGTCCTCTCCTTCATCATTGGACACCACTTCTATGTAGTGTATTTGTCCCTTTCCAAGACACCTATGTCCCGGTGACCACAGATCTCTACATGTGAAGCAAAGCTTCTTCCTTCTCAGCTCACTCTTGGACTCTTGGTTCTTGTCTTCTTGCTTCCGTCCTTCTTGGCTATTAGCCCCTTGAAAAGGCTTCATAGGCTGCCTCAAAAAAGGTACTTTGGGCTGAGATAGAAGACCCTTTGGCTGCCCTCCCATTGCTGGTCTGTTCTGCCCCTTTTCACCCACAATTTTTGATGAAAAACCAGTCCTAGGGATTGCACCTTCAAGGTCCAAGGACTTCCTTATTGTTTCTTGCAAGGAAGATGGGTCAAAAGCCCTTACTAAACTCCTTAAGGGTTCGGTCAGCCCTTCTATAAACAATACCACGAGTCTCCCTTCGGAAATATCATCTACCATGACTGAAATCTTTTGAAAATCAGCAACATATTCTTCTACCGTACCTTTTTGTTTGAGTTGGGCAAGATCATGGAAGTATGCTTTTGGATCCATCCTTTCGAATATGTTTCGTGTATGTTTCAGATAAGGTCATTAGGCGGATGGTAAATATAATTGACTCTATGGGCGATTCTCTGGCCTAGTCCAGAACTCCTTAGCTTTGTTAGTTCTTTGTGTCTAGCAAGGATAACTGTTCGATGATGATAGGTGGAAGTGGAGTAGATCTGAATACTAGTGTACGTAGGCCAAAGCATCTATGTCTGATTCACCTATAGACTCATTAGGCTGTGAGACTTGTGGGTCACAACCGTAGATTCGTATTTGTTGTGGTCCTGCTATGGTCATGTGCGTGATTCAGTCTCTAACCCCTAGTATCCAGTAATCGTATGCTTTCTCAGCTTCTATATTCAGAATTAATAATTGTGTGATCTTCTCAGAATATCTTACAGGTGTTTGTGCAACCTGAATTCTCAAGCTGGTATCTATATCTGTGAGAGTGTCTCCTGTGTCTGGCTGTGGGACCAAAGGATCACAACCAAAGGTCTGCTCTCTTTCAAACCCTTCCACAGTCATGCGGATATGAATCTAGGGTAATCTATAGTTTGGTTGATTTGACCAAAACGTGTGCTTGGTCGTCTTCTATGTTTAATCCGTGTAGTTGGAAACTGATTTGTTGTAAGTTTACCGTTGTTCGAAAGACTTGGATCCTAAGATTCTGATCTATATCAGTTATGGCTGTGACGAGATTGGGTTGGGGCACGATTGGCTCGAATACGTATTCCCTGGGCTCTCTAGGTCCCGTGATTGTCATACAAAAGCAATAATGTAAACTAAATGCAGCAAAATAAAATTAACTATGCGAAGTATATCTATAACATATATAACTTCTATATTTTTGTTATTTTCTGATGAATTTTATAAATGAATTTGAAGGAGCAGCTATTTTAATATATCTAGAAATTGACAATTAACCTAGTGTCGAATTTTAAAACAAAGTAACCGAGTATAGCTACTTGCCTGTGCAGTTGTAAATCTATTCTAAACAATGAAATAACTGATCTAATCTATTTGAAAGACTCTCGATCCTACCTCAGAAGTGAGGAAAGAATCATAGTCTCTCATAAACTATCAATCCTCACAGCTTCCCTGGCAATATCGAAAGTAAAATTGACTGAAATAAAGTGATTGGCTACTCTATTTGATATGCTTTTAACTTAGAACTTTGAAAGCTAAAACCTAGATTCTGCAGAACAGTGGCGAATCCGATGATGTGTGTGATCTTGTCCCCTCAGTGTGACCTCCTCGCTCCTTCGTGTTCACGTGGATCCGAAAAACGTGTA
The DNA here is from genome assembly GCA_018340775.1 of Taxus wallichiana var. yunnanensis. Classification (NCBI taxonomy): domain Eukaryota; kingdom Viridiplantae; phylum Streptophyta; class Pinopsida; order Cupressales; family Taxaceae; genus Taxus; species Taxus wallichiana. The sequence goes on from CM031244.1 coordinate 174,727,019, forward strand.
ATGCTAGCATCAACAGAAGTAGATATTGGGACAAAGGCAGCTTAGGATACAGACTGAATACAATGCGAGTAGGAGAGAGATAGCGCAAGAGTACAGAGCTTGGCTTATGCAATTCCTAGCGGGATTTATTGAGTCATGCAACATAAAATGTCCAGAACCTAAAACTATCCTGTTTGAAGAACAAAACCTACAACTTTAATGGCTTCCTATTGAAAACAAACTACTCTACTCCAATGGATTGGATGAAATATCAACAGCACTTGCACAAGATGGATATGTGGCTTCCTAACAGAAAAACAACACTAACTAAGCATGCAATGAAAGAAACTAAGAATTCTAAGCAAAATGAAAGACTAATCTATTGCAATAAGAAATTCAAAGGCAAATTTGAGGGGCCATTTGCTTGAGCACAAGCCAACTATTTATAGCATTTGCATTTACCCAAGGTTAAAACTAAATTGATCTCTTAAACTATAAACAATGGCAAAACACTATTCCAGGTAACAGAATCATTAATGCAAGCTCATGGCGGTGAAAAAAAGCTAGTAAACATTGAAATTTACGTGAGTCGTGTTAAAAGAGCATTCTGGAAAACGCGTAAAGGACCGCCGCCCTGAGCAGGCGGCGGTTTCGTAACTGAAGAGCAAAAGGCCAAGAAAAGAGGGGAAAAGAGAAAAACAAAGCACGCGGGGGCTAAGCGGGGCATGCGGGATGTTAATGCACATTTGGGAGCTTTTCCGGATCCCAAACACCTTGCGAGGAGACTTGTATCATCATTGGGGTACGTGTTACGTTGTTCCAACGGTGCAGTACCCTACAATTTTGGGTACGTACATATTGCCCCCTCGGAGAAGCGTTTTAGCCATGAAGAGGCATAAAACGGTGGGTCCGAGTATGGCGGTCCCGAAATGGGAAGTTGGAAGTCATACCTGGTACGTCCGTGTGTCGAAATGACGCCATCTAAAAATTCCCGCTCCCTACAAAACGAAAAGAGAACTCAAGTGCAGATAGACAAGATAGATCGGAAAATAAACGCTAAAATAATGGGAAATGAGGACGTACCATTTGTGCGGGGTAAGAACTTACCTCGTCGGCGCCAAACCTGCGAAAAAAACATTCAAAACAAGTCAGGCTGCTATATATATGAAAGTGGGCCCATTTTCCTATTCATTTGTGCGTGTTGATTTGATTGATTCTGAGCTCTGGGACCCACGGTGACGGTTTCTTACGAGAGTAGAGTCAAAACATTCGTGGCGAGATAGCGATCATGCCTCCGCGTGCAGATCATCGACCCGCGAGATCACAGGTTAGTTCTCCTCAATTTATTGTTTTTACCCCCAAAATTTTAAAATGCTAAAACCTTTGTCGTGGGGGGTTATTTTCAAAAATGTTAGGTTCAAAAGGTCCATCTAGGGGGGGCGCCTACTAGGTAGGCTTTGTTTTTAGCTAAAACGGTCCTTTTTTGGTGTTTTTAGGCTTTTTAAGTTATAAAACCGCGTGGGTTTTTGGGACACGACCGCCACCCCCGCCTGTGGCGGCGGCGGTTACACGACGCGCCCCGCCCAAGGCGGCGGTTTTTCACAGAATGTCAAAAGAACACTGTTTGAGATTGTTTTTGCATTTTTAGCATTTCTATGTGTTTTCATGATTTTTCTAATGTCACTTGGATGCTAACTTGCTTTGTTTTGTGTGTTTTTGGGTGTATGCAGGCGAGAGAGGAGTACATTCGGTGGAGCCGAGAGAGGGAGTGTGACTGGCTCCCAGCAGTGTTAGACGCCCTTTCACAGGACGAGCAGGATACTCTCCAGAGGGCTGGTATACTACGTATATCGCGGGTCCCCCATGTTGCACCATCCAGTCACATACTCTGTGACTTATTTTCCTACTGGGATGCTGATCAGAACACCTTCCGATTACCAGGGGTCCAAGGTGAGTGGACTATCACACTAGAGGATGTTTACCGTATCCTGGGGGTCCCGATCATTGGGAGACGACTCAGCCTCGAGACAGCAGGTTCACGGGCCCAGATAGCACAGTGGGCTTCCTACATGGGAGATGCAGTCATCTCCACGGGTTCGAAGAAGGGGGTCAGAGTTCGATCTATTCCTAGTTTGCCCATCCCCTTGCTTCGCCAGGCTATTATGGGGATCCTTGCCTCGAGATTGATCGGGGACAAGGGAGGAGACACATTACTATACTGCTGGTCCCCCATCATTGCACAGATCGAGGGCCATGGCCGGATTTACGCCTGGGGAGCAGACATACTTGGGACTACCTACCATGACTTGTACAGGGTAGTCCATTTACAGGGGTAGTCTTTGAGCCACCCGACCCTGGTCATGAGTTGGGTTTACGAGCACTTCATTCCTTATGGTAGAGGTGTAGAGGTGACAGATCCCAGAGCTGTGAGGGCAGCCAGATGGGCAGATATGTCGGTGCTCAGAGCACCTCATCAGCCAGTTGCTTCTCTGACCACCGATGACATGGAGGCCACACCATATCAGACCATGGCAGGTATATGGGGCGAGGAGGCTCTTACTTTGATCTCCTGCTCCACCACAGGGCAGCTTATTGACAGAGTGGGGCGAGTGGAGATACACCCCTTTGGCCGAGTTCCTCAGCAGTTTGGCCTACCCTACATGGGCATGCTTCCCCGTAGTGCTAGTATACGGAGTCGAGTTCGAGAGGCCGAGGGGGTCCTAGAGGCCTGGGTTGGGACAGTCGTTACTCCCGGGCGTATCATGCGGCCGGGAGGGCAGACGTGCCCGAGGGAGAGTCGGTGTGCCTCGTGCACCCTGCTTCGGATTGCCGCGGGTCCTGCCCATAGCAGTGATGACCCCATCGACATAGACTCCGAGTCCGAGGAGTTTACAGGGGGAGAGACAGAGGAGGAGACTGAGGAGGACAGTGATCCTGAGTGGCATGACACTCAGGATATCATGCAGGCAGAGAGGGCCGAGCAGAGTGCAGAGAGAGTTACTCTGGTTTCAGAGGAGCCACTCTCCCAGGGCCATGGTGGGGAGGATGAGTCCGTTGTAGGACGCTACGTTGCTCCAGCCACGGGGAGCACCTCAGTCAGCGGCGGCATCTGTGGCAGGTGTTGACCCTAGAGATCCATCCTGGAGGCCTGGTGATCCGAGTAAGTTACCACCCTTCCTTTTAATGTTTGTTTTTAGTTAGGATTTCCTTAGTTGCTATCTCTCCTTTTGTTTACACTTGTGTTTTATCTCTTGTTTCATTTCTAATTTGTTTTCTCCTTTGTTTGCAGAGACCGCCGATGAGTGGCGGGGACTTGATTCGCAGGGTATGCACCGATACCCTGATGATTCCCATGGAGAGGACCCGTGCGGAGCTATCTGTGGATGCCGGGGAGCCCTCAAGAAATGGGCATACACCGACGCTTTGCTCGTCATGCAGTACGTGGCCAGGATGGTATTGACTCTCTGTACGGAGTTAGCGGGGTATAGGACAGCCGAGTGCCTAATGAGGAGTCATTCTCGTGGCGAGACTGCGGCTGCCCCTCGGGATCCTGAGCCCTCCATGCACTCAGAGCGCCGGCGTAGCCGGAGTCCTAGGCGTGGGCGTGCACCTTCAGAGGGGTCTCATAGGGGTTGAGAAGCCACTTGGCTCCCCTAGATTTTTGCATGATATTTTTGTATATCTCGGGCTCTTTGAGCGTTTTGACCATGCTTAGCGCATGATGGCATTGTACAGGAATTTTGATATATATATATATATATATATTCTTTTTGGATCAGACTTTTGGCATTTATGGCTTACTTGCATTTCCGTTTCCTCATGTGAACTATGATATTATGCTTATATGCTCTTTAGAATGTATGCAATGGAGAACAAATGATGCAAGTGTTTACTTTCTTTTTGTATTTCATGATGCTGATATATGATAATGTAGATACAATGTGATTTTGAATCTTAGTTTCTGTAAGCAATTTTGGATACTTCATATTTGCTTTGGCAAAGTGGTGAAGATAAGCTGGTATGATAAGCAGATAAACCTGCCCCTCTCCTAACCCCACGCAACTAGTAAGATGCGAGGGCTCATCACCGAGAGCTGAAAAGGGCACAAGTTATGAAATGTGTTGAAATGATATTGATGAAAGATAGACAAAGCTTTGACGGAATCAAATTAGGATGCTACAAGCTTACTCCACTCGAGTGACTTCATAGTTTTGGGATGCAACTGACTTGCAGCTGGGTTTATCTAGACTTAGATCCGTAGATGGCCATATGGTAGACAAAATCTGGGTTTTAGGATTCTTAATTCTCTTGGGATTTTGGACATCCGATTCATTTGCTTTTGACTCAAGACTTCAAGATTTGAATTGTTTGTTTATGACCTTTTGCGTTTGCTTGTCAAGAGGACCCCCCACACCTTGCCCCATGCTACTAGTAAGAAGTGTGGGTTTATCACCATAGGCAAGGCATAGGCGAGTAAGGGCATTTCCATCCTTTCCCAACCCTACGTCACTAGTAAGAGACGCAAGCTCATCACCAAAGGTTGGTGGGGCAAGGAAATGTGTAAATTTAAAATTTTCTGTTTGATCTATACTTGACTTGTTTATTTGAGCAAAATGTCAGTGTGTTCTTATTTCCAAAGAGATATACATACGGGATAGATGTGACACCATGAAGCTTCAAGAACAGACCATAGGCAAGACACCCATCCTAAGAAGAAACCAAAAGTGAGAATAAACCCGCAGATCTTGGCATGGTTACCGTTAAGACCTTGTCATATCTAGCTTTATTTGATGAAATGATTCGAAATAGTTTGATGATATCATGGAAATAGAGAAGTATGATTAGAGTGTTTATGCCAACAACATCATGAGTTTGTAATGAATTGCTTTGAGAATAAATTCCTTGATCACAAATTTGTACGAAACAAGCGGACAAAATGATCCTAACTATATGAAGATGCAATGTAGATATAATTATACAAGTAGTACTAGTTGCTTACGCGTAGAATCGTTTGAGGTGTAGGGAATTGACTGTTTCACCAAATTCCTCACCTTCCAGCGTACATAGGAGATATGCACCATTTCCATAGTCCTTCATGACTCGGTATGGGCCCAACCATTTGGGCCGGAACTTCCTTCACCGGTCTTCTTGTCGATCCGGCTGTCCAGCCTTAGAACTAGATCACCTTCATATATATCACGTTCATAGACCTTCTTGTTATACTACCGGCACATCCGTCGGCATAGATTATGTGCCATTTCAGCATCTAACCTAGCTTCATCTAGGCTTTCTAGTTGGGAGAGACGTGCTTCTCTATAAGCGTCTTCATCCAGGATCCCTTGTAATGAAATACGGAGACTGGGTATTTCAACCTCCAGCGGGAGAACTACTTCTGCCCCGAATACTAGCGAGAAAGGAGTCGCTCCTATTGGTGTCCTTATTGAGGTTCGGTGGGCCCATAAGGCCGGGTATAACTTCAAATGCCAATCTCGTTTGTTTTCTTTCACCGTTTTAAGGAGAATGGCTTTTAATGTTTTGTTTGTCGCCTCAGCCTGTCCATTGGCTTGAGGGTAATACAAGGAGGCTGTATGATGGCTTATTTTAAATTTATTGCATAATTCGCGAACTTCGTCATTCTTAAAAGAAGTCCCATTATCTGAGATAATGACTTGTGGGATACCATACCTGCAAATGATTTGGTTCAAAATGAACTTGGCGATTACAGAACCCGGCACAGTAGTAAGAGGCATAGCCTCTACCCACTTGGTAAAATATTCGGTGGCCGTGATTATGAAATTATGGCCGTCTGTAGACGAGGGAGAGAATTTCCCTATTAAATCTAGGCCCCACATAGAAAAGGGCCATGGAGTAGCGATTGGTTGTAGAGCTTGTGCCGGCATGTGAATCTCATGAGAGAATTCTTGGCACTTATGACACCTTCGTACAAACTCTACTGCGTCGTGTTCTAGAGTAGGCCAGAAATAGCCCATTCGATGTATTTTTCGAGCGGTGGCATGGCCACCAAAGTGGCCTCCACACATTCCACTGTGAGATTCGTGGAGAATCCTCTTGGATTCTTCTATGTCGACGCATCTTAGAAGCATTCCATCGAACGCTTTTCGATAGAGCACTTGTTCTATGATGACGTATTTAGCTACGATAATGCGTAACCGCCTTCTTCGTTGTGGTGTAGCACCTTCTGGATATGTACGGTCCATGATATAATTAATGATATCAGTGTACCAAGGACACTCAGAGATAGAAGGTCGGGTTTCGATGTAGTATACGCACTCATCTGGAAAGTCCAGATCTACTAGATCGCCTCCGTCTAATGGATTATCAGCTAACCAATCTGCAATGATTTGTCCTTTAACCGACTTCTGATTTACGAATTTTAATTCAAATTCACCCATTAAGGTTATAAAGCATCCAGCCTTTTTAGACAAGGACCCTTGCGTGAGGAAAGTTCGTAAATGTTCTGTCTTTACAATGACCTTTGTTTCTTGATTTAACATGTAATGTCTTAAGCGTTTGGTTGCAAAGACTATGGCGAGGCATTCTCGTTCTGCTTGCGTATAGCGTGTTTCATAGTCGAGCAATGTCCGGCTAATGAAATAGATCGCACGTTCTCTATTGTCATCATCTTCTTGAGCCAGCATACAGGCTAGCGAGACATTGGTGGCTCATGCAAATATAAAATTAACAGGCGATCTGGCTTAGGTGGCATTAGCGTAGGTGGTGATAACAAGAAACGCTTAACTGCGTCGAAAGCTTCATTGCAGTCTTCGGTCCAATCAATGCTATAATCTTTCTTGAGTAGATTGTTGATTGGATGAATGGCGAAACTTAAGTCCGGATGAATCTCGGATTGCACCAAGTTTTCCGAGAAATGATCTGATTCCAGATTCATCCGAAGGTGGGACCATTTCGAGAACAACCTTAATTTTGGTTGGGTCAACATCGATCCCGTGATGATATAATGTAACCTAGGAGCTTCCCTCCTGTCACACCAAAGACACATTTTCAGGGTTTAGCGTGACTCCGTATTCTATCAGACGTGAAAGAATGACGTGAAGCACTTCCGGATGGTCACAACGTTTCTTGGCTTTAGCCAGCAAGTCATCTACGTAGGATTCCACAATTTTATGAATAAGATCATGAAATATATACGTCATAGCCCGCTGGTATGTAGCGCCGGCGTTCTTGAGACCGAATGGCATAACAACATAGCAATAGGTTCCCCAAGGAGTTATAAACGTGGTTTTAGCTTGATCTTGTTCGGATATTCTGATTTGATTGTATCCCGAGAATCCATCCATGAGAGATAAAAGCTCAAATCCAGCTGTTGCGTCAACGATGACATCTATAGATGGTAATGGGAAGTCGTCTTTAGGACATGCCTTGTTAATGTCTCGGAAGTCTACACAGATGCGTATCTTCCCATTCTTTTTGAGAACGGGAACGATATTAGATACCCACTGAGAGTAATCGACTGGTTTGATGAATCCTACTTGGAGGAGTTTCATTACCTCCTCTTTCACCATGAGAGCTACCTTGGGTTTCATTGGTCTTGATTTTTGTTTAATCGGTTTTGCATCAGATTTAGTGACGAGGTTGTGCACCGCAATGTGTGGTGCAACCCTATCATTTCTTTATAATTAAATGCAAAAGCCTTCTGATGTTCCTTGAGGATCCGAGTGTGTATTTCTACTTCTAATGGAGTTAACGAGAATCCTAACTTCATTATCCTTGGTTTGTCTTCCGTTCCGATGTTAATATCAATTGTTTCTTCGATTAAAGAAGCGTTACCTTCTTCAAACTCAGGCGGGGCTGGAGGTAGTTCCAGATCATCTCCGTTCTCGACTGTGTATATGTTGAGTTCCTTTTGTGGGGGAAGCTCTGTCATGGGATTCCCGAAGTAAGAAGATGAATGTGGAATTAAAGACAAATCTATTACGCATAGGCGTTTAAGAAATCAAGAGTGGTTGTATCACTATCGATGTGGTCTAGGATAGTAGATTTGTTTTCATTTCTATTTAAAAGAGGATTTGACATTGTTTTTATCAATGGTTCATCACGAAGGGATACCATGAAATGGGTATCCTCTAACTTACTATTTGGAGTAAAGCGCGATGCTGAGGTTGCTATTGAATCGGCGAGAAGATTTTGTTCTCGCGGGATTGCTTCGATTGATATGAAGTCAAACTCTTTGCTTAAATTTAGTACAGCTGTTTTGTAGAGTTGTAAGTGCTCGGCTTTGGTTTCATACATCTCAGCAACTTGATTTGCTACCAATTGCGAGTCTCCTAACACTCTGATGTTATCAACACCGATTCTCTTAGCTACGATGAGGCCAAGGAGGAGGGCTTCGTACTCAGCGCCATTGTTTGTGCATTGAAATTTAGTTTAAAGGCAAATGGTAGGACTTTTCCTTCGGGAGAAGTAAGGATTACTCCTGCCCCAACTCCGTAACGACATTTAGCTCCATCAAAATGGAGAGTCCAATACTTAGCTGGGAATATGGGCGCTGGGATATTTGTTGTGTTAACATCTTCTACCTCTACCATGCAGAGATCTACCGCTAGGAGAGAACCGACACCTAGGGTGCACCCCATGCCCTCTGTAATCAAATGGTAGGAACATTGGTAGATCTGTTCTAGTAATTCAACAATTTTTGCAGTAGTTCCTAATGATACTGTTTCTACAGTGTTAGCCTCATCTTTGGGGGCTGGGGTTGCCTTGGCTAGGCTCATAGTTTCAAGATCTGTCGTAGGTACCAACTTTTCTTCTGGTTTCGCGTCGGTAGGTTTATTAAGTTGGTTCGTTGGGAGTTCAAACTCCGAGTGCATGCCTGGTCTTTTCTTTAGGTCAGCCAGGTGTACATCGAATGGTTTTGGATCACCTTTGGCTATGAACACCTTTCCTAAATGCAAGAATCTTACTTCTTGAAATAGTGTAGAAGGGATTGCCTTCATACGGTGTATCCATGGTCGACTGAGGATCATATTATAGTTAGTTTTCCGATCTATAATATAAAACTCAGTCAAGATTGATTTGGGTCCTAAGGTGACCGGTAGTATTATAGTTCCAATTGAAGTGGCTTTAAGGCTGTCATAGCCTCTTAGCGTATTTCGGGTTGTGGAACAATTCGTTTCTCCGTACCCTAGCTTTTGAAGGAAAGAAAAAGGGACTATGTTAATTGCTGCCCCATCGTCAACCATCGCGCATTTCACATAATTGTTATAAACCCACACTTGCAAGTGTAAGGCCGGATCACCTCGGCGTGCAATCTCAGCGTCTGTTGGCATTTTGTTTATTTCGAATATGAATTTGGTGTCCCTATCCGGCTGCCCTGGAGGGTGGATATCAAAGTCTATATGGTTTACCTGTGTTTCGGGAGGTGGAGTGATGCTAATTAGATGACCTAAACCCAATGCTTCTAAAAGAGCAGCCCTGTGAGCAGGGGAGTTCTTCAACAAATCCAAAAAGGAGATGTGTGAGAAGGTTTTCGTTAGATCATTAATTAAGTTGTAAGCACCCACGGGTTTTATTAATACTCGTTGGATATTGTCTGTTTCTAGCGGGTAGCTTGGACTTAGCTGAGAGGAATACTCTTGTGTCCTTGTTACAGCTTCTATGGGTAGTTCGGCATCTAACTCCACTAAACCAACTATCTTAGGTCGTGGCTGACTTCTAGTTGTGGCTAACTAACAGATTAGGATGAAGTTGAGGCTTCATGATCATTGTTTCTCTGTAATTACACCCTTGTTTGTCCCATTTGGATTTATCT